>JAQFYP010002519.1:0-12540 GCA_034694865.1 Bilobella braunerae | reverse complement strand
AGAAGCTTCTAACCTCTAGACCAACTCGGCCGATTACCCTTGGTAATATTAACACAGAGCTGGAGTTTTGAATTTCTGGCATATCATGTATTACCTGGAAATTAAGACCTGGAAAACTTGGAGCGGTCTGTCTAGTATACGGGACTAAACATATCATTTGACTCATTTAAACATAAAAACAAAACACAAATCTACGCCTCTTGTACACGTAGTCGTGAATATTATTTTGGATTTCGACAAGCATGTAAAGGTAATTAATGTAATCTTGCGTTTTTAGGCAATGTGAAGCTTCTGCGTCCGAATGTAACAATTGCGCTTCCTCATTACAAACTCTCTTGTGTAATTGCATTGAGTCGTTAACAACTTAATCAACGAGATCTTGAATAAAAAACTTTCTTTGTACTTCCGCTTGTTAAATGGTTGGTAAAATACTATTTCTCGAGAAGTTGAACAAGCGATTCTTGTGAGAGATCATTCTTAACTAGTAGTAGTAACTTCAAACGCAAAGTTTAAGCTTTGAAGGCGTTTTGTATATACCAATAATAATTGTAAAGGGACTTCATATATCCAGATTAAATTAATTAGTTTGAGGTTATTTCAAGGGTTTAATTAAATTAATCACAAAGTACCTAGATTCCTTTGCTTTGCAGAACAAGTGCCAGATTTTTTTTAGAATGCTTTTAGCTTGGTAGCGTAGGTAACTTTTTATCGTATGTAAAAGGTAAAGAAAAGGTAAAGGAGCATTATTTGACAATTTCCCAATTTGACAGAGCGGATGGTCAACATGTACACGAAGGTTAGAAATGTGGGAGGATAAGGAGATCATTAGCATAAATGTTGTCATCAAGCGGGTAGAACAAATTATCCGTATTTTTATATGTAAGTATTTTGTTTATCAAAATCAAAAGTCTATATTCGATTTCAATTTGTTTCCTGTTTATTCTTTTTAAACCTTGTGACATGGCATTGCTTTGCAAGCTGTAAGCAAGGTGAAATATGTGTTCCTCAGCTTGAGGTATGTTGACAGCATACTGCTGTCAGAAGATCTTAAGACTTGTTTGTAAACGATATTGTAACATATTGACTCAACTTATATGCTACCTACGACTTGAGAAAATTTTTGCCTCAGTTTTGTGTAGTTAAACTTATTAAAACAAAAGATGAAAAAAAATTCGAAAATTCTTAAGAATTTTTAGTTCAAATTTAACTCTCATAGACATATAAATTTTACTTCAAGTAAACTTATCGTTTATTGTTTCAATTTATTTTCAAACTGGACTAGAACCATGTTATAAGGTAATAACTTAGAGTTAGCATTTACGAAACATCTAAAAAAACAACTTGGGACTCTAAACGGAAATGGGCTCCAATCCACCAATTAATAAGTTTAGATCAATATTATCCCATCTGCTTGGTACAATAATATACTTTTAAAACAGGATATCGGAGGTGTCTTTTAGAGGTGTTACTACAACATCCATAATTGCTAAAAGCTTATATTACTAAATGCAAATCAACCTAATTATTATAATTGTATTATAGAATAATTAAAGCTTAAGCATTGCAGTAATTTACATTCCTCAACTCTATATGCTATATTTCGAAGCTCCTCCTCACTCAATGATTTCAATAAAATCGATTAAAAAATACACGTGCAAAAGACTCTTGAACTAGTTTAAAATCTAGTTTTCAATATAGATGTAGACAGTGCTTAACTAATACTGCGTCAACTTGAGTGAAGATAGATTGCGTCATTTTCTCATTTTTTTTTCAATATCATCAAAGATGTGGAGACGTTTATGAAATTTAGAGAATTTTAGCTCCATGATCCAGTTGACCACTGTTTTGTAACTCATAAAACTAATTTGTCAAATTTGGACTCTACTTAAAGTCTGACAATTTTGCTTTGTTCAGGAAGAAACAAACCCTGCATTACACTATCTGCAGCAGCATTTGCCCATTCCTCTCAAATTAAACGAAGACGAGTATTATTCATGAGATCGCTATTGCCAACGTAATTGGCACTGTAGGCCTAGTTGTTTGAGCTCTGGTCTCTCTCGACTTCTCTCTTTGTTTTCCCCTTCAAGGAATGACCTTGCCTCTGACTTTGTATGTCTGGATCTCCGTGATTAGATTGCACAGTCATAGGATACGGAAATTAACCGATAGGTTTCACAATAGCCCTGAGGTAATACTAAAAACTGTCCTCATTTGCATAGTCACCTGAGGTTATCAGGCGAACGCTAAGGCCAGCCTGTTCTCAGGCTGGCTAGTAGAGAGAGACAAAAGCTCTCAACCACGGAGCTCGGATAAGCTCGGCCAACTGAATTGAGTATACGGTTTGACAAAGATACGCTACTATCAAGGAAATTTCCTGAAACATTTATTTGGGTATATATTACATTTCTTGGGACCTTACGTTGCTATTTGTAAATTTGAATACTTTGTAGCTTACGTTGTGTCCCCATAAATAAATTTGACTATCTTTTAACATCATTCAAAAAAAAAAGTACTAATTAATTGTTTGTAGATTAAGAGTAAAATTGCTTTGAAATTTAAGACAACCTAATTAACTGTCGCTCACTGCCTTTTGTTTAGAGAAAACAAAATGACAACTATAATGACATCACTTCTAGTTTACCTATATAATATTCACCAATTTAAAAAAAATCTGAATCAGAACTAGTTTCTCAACTCTCTTGACGCTTTACAAAATTTTCAATATTTATCCCAATTAAATTTATTTGTAGTTTAAATACAGTTGTGAAAGGATCTCTATGGATTTTTATATTGTGTCCGTCGTAGTTTTGGCAGTTGCCTTCACCACTGCTGCTGCCGACAACCAGGTAATCGCGATTGAACTGATTTTGCCCTTCAAAAAATAATTATATTATATAGTCTCTCATATGTTTTAATTAATTTAATTGAACTAGTTCATTATGATAGTCAAAATAATATATTGGCTAAACAAAAACTAAGAAAATATGTAACCTACTTTTAATTTACCAAAAGTAAAGGTTGGATTCCCACGTTCCATTTGTCATCTATAAGTAGCTGTGTTGCGACAAAGCAAACCCTTTTAGATGAATTATAAATTACCTGTAACAATTTGGATGGCATTTGAGAAATTGTATTATATCCTTACATAATACTACGTTTTATAATTGTAATAATAACTTCAGCAATTTAAAAATAATAATTTTGTATTGTAACTAATTAATTAAACTACTAATTAATTGGTCCACTATTAAGAGTTGGGATAAAGATGGTCAGGATCGTTTGAAAACTGCAGACATCAAAGGGACAAATGAACACAATATAGTTGGATTAAAATGTTTCGACAACATCGCTCTCTGCATTGTTAAAGTAGATGAAAAAACATTTCACGCGTATCATGTCGATTTGAAAAATAATACTTTATCGGACCATGTCCTGACAGCCTACACGCTCGATAGAATCATCCAAGTGGGAGAGATTTACGCCAAATTGTATTTGGAAGCTAAACACGATAAAATCAATCCCTTCGTGAACCGTAACAAGAACACGAATAATGAATTCTTTCTAAAAGGATCTGAAAGTAAAGATGTTACCGAAGTTTTGAAAAAGGCAACCCACTTTTGGGAGATTAAAGAAGCTAAATATGCAGTTCTGATCAAATATGAAGACAAATTATTCGGATTTGCAACTTGTGCATACATCCAGGCCTTTGTTGGCGGGAAAGTGTCGCAGACTGCTAAGGAACTTGTAGTGCTAGGATTCAGTCAAAAATCTAATACCGAAGATATAGCAAAAAGAGCACTTTTAAAATACTTGTGCCATAAAGACGCCTTTGGAGAGATAACCTACCTGGAATCATTTTACTCTGGCTATGAACAAGAGGCTAAGGGGGCGATTAAGGGTACAATAGAAACCATATCGAAAACAGTAGCAAATCGCCGGGAGTTAAAAGAAAACGAAGTTGAAATTGACGTTCTAAATTCCTGGTCAGTTGCGGAGAAGTCGAAATGCATCGGGTTTTGTTCGTGTCAATTAAAGAATGTAGCTAACGGAGCATTGCAATATTTTTTTGTCATCTATGATTCAACGTTTTCCGGCGACTCGTTAACTCTAACGAAAGAGCGACTCATAAGTGTCTTGGGTCCAACTGAGTACAGCACTATGATGGCACTTGTGGACCACTTGAAACCTAATTACATTTCCCGTAAGGTTTTCGGCAAAATCACTTTTGTACTACAAATACGTTTTGTCAACAATAAATTCATGATGAATTCATTTTAACAGATGAAATTGATGAGTTTACAATTAAAGAAGGACTGTCGCCCGCTGCTAAGCTGATTTATGCTGCAGACTTTGCAGCACGAACATTTTCACACAGGAATCGAGATGGCGCTGATAAAATTCCACATATAAACCACTTATTTGGTAATTTTTGTATAATGTACAATTAAGTATTAATTTTATCAATAATCTATTTCACCATCAGTAGCATTCGGATGTAAAACCGACAGTACTATATGTTGGTGGACCCAATTTTTTTATTTATGTTAACGTGTTTCATCAAAAGTGTATTTTCTATTATTTTGTACTCTTATTTTCAGCCGTTGCGAAAAATGTAGTAGATCGTGCAGGCGAAAAGTCTTGGAAAATATTTGCTTCCATATTTTTAAAAGATACCTTAAGTGGAACAGATATATCTGAATCCAAATTTGTAAAGAAATTTGGCCAAGAGGTATGTTTTTTTTTAATCTTTTACGGGCAATACTAATTACTAGTAACTGCATACTAGTAACGTAGCAGTAATTAAAATACAACTTGCATGAATTACGCTTACCAGTGCAATGCTTTTAGGTACAAAGGTTGGTGAAATCGGAAATTGATGTAAGCAGCACTTGGCCGTTAACTGAAGATAGTGAATGCTTTGTAAACTTTAACATGTTAAGATCTGCAAAATATTCGTTTATTGAAGGAAAGCCAATGAACCACGTAGGGCAAGGTCTTCTTGACTTGTTGCAGAAACGCATAGTTAAGGTATACAAGAAGAAGAAAATTGCAATAGTTCCAACGTTTGTGGTCTCTCTTAATAAGACTTATTCGCGAGACAATGTGAATTACGGTATTTACAAGTTGACTGAATCGCCAGGTAAAACATACTATTTCAGCATAGAACTATCCAACCCAAAGGGTGAAATGATTGTGGGCGAACTTCATGAGGATATAATTTCGCTAACTACATTGAACGAAGTTGACCACGGAATTGCAGAGAAATACACCAAGTTAATAGGTAACAAAGACGTAAAATTTTGAACACTTGGTTGATAGTATACCTTAACATCTTTGTTTCCACTCAAATGTTTGAAGCAGAGTAATGGTTTTATAATAAACAATATGAAAGAAAAACAATACTTTGAGGGCAAAAATGCGTGAACACATTAAAGTATTTAGAATTACTTCTTGTGTTTGGAGCTCATAATTTTTTCTTATTATAATTATACGTAGTGCATAATTAATTATTAATAATAGTATATTTAGTTTACTGTTATACTATATATTAATTATTTGTGTTGTATTTAAAATTGCCTTACTAGGTGATGGTTGGAAGTCTGCAAAAGTTAAAGTTGAGAGAAACGTTGCCAAATTGGTTAAGTGTTTGGAATATGCTGCAAGAAAGCACTTTGCCGAGTACCAACGAAGAAAAGATTCCGGGAAAGGACCGTATATCAACCATACAATAGGTGCGTCAAATACGCGACTAAGCTAGTATTTTTTTAATTAAGCAAAAGACCTAATATGCATACAAATGCATAACTCTAGGTGTAGCACGGATTCTCATCCATGAGGCCGGGTTAGATGACATTGACTTGATTCTGGCGGCAATTTTGCATGATACCATTGAGAATACAACTGCAACAGAGGAAGAGCTGACTTCCCTTTTTGAAGAAACGGTAAGAACAAATATTTAAAAAGTAACAATAAACATTTTAAACGCAGTTGTTCTCCCTTAATTTATTTTTTCTGAAATACTAATAATGTTGCATCATAGGTGGCAAAAATTGTTATGGAGGTTAGCGATGACACGAGTCCAAGCAACAGTGAAGCGGCTGGTGCAGGGGCCGAAGCCGAAAAAGTTCCAACTACCGCTGGCCCTAGTCCAGCGGATAAAAAGGAAGCTCAGAAAGAAAAGGCCAAAAACCAATCTCCTCTTGCAGCACTTTTGAAACTCGCGGACAAAATCAATAACTTACGTGACTTTGGAAGACAGCGCGCTCCAGGTTACGCTGAAGCAATGAGAAGGTGGCAGTTTACAAATTCTCGGGGACATTTGGAAGCCTACAAGTGGAATTTCGACAATAACTTAGCCAACTGGAACGCAGCAGGAGAGCAATCTAAGCAAGGCTTCAAAAAGTTGTTTGGGATTTTGAAAGGAATTATTGATGATTTTGCGGCGTGCACAGAATCAGGAGTAGTGGTCTAGTTGCCCGACTATTCATATGTATGAGGATCATAATTTTAGTTCCTATATTCCTATGTTTTTTTTCTAGTTGTAAACTCTGTTTAAATAAAAAAAATACACCCAAACCCGACTCTAATAGATAGGTATTAAAACAGTATCCTAGCTATGTGAAATTTTCATTTTAAGTCGTTAGTTAATAATAATTAGGTTTTTGTTGTAATTATTTGTTAATAGGAATTAACTTTTAATTAATAAAATTTAGTTAAAAAGGCATGGGCACAGAGCATGCGTTCAACGCTTTTAGGACTGATATCGTGCGTATCGTCGGTGATCGAACATTCACTCATCGAGCAAAGTGGCATTTTCCGTTCTCCTAGTCGTCCTCTTCCTGGCCAGTGGGCGTCTCACATGCCCCACAAAGTGTCCCTTATGGACATGTGAGGTCTACAGGTTTCAAGGATCCACCTTCGCGATCCTGGAAGACGAACGTGGGGGACAGGCCTTGGACGTTACCTGTCTTGGAGGCTATGTGGTGGAGCTAACGGTCAACTTGCCTTCCTATCCCTAGGCTACCGCTGCCTAAGGGGTCATTGACCATCAAACTTCTCCTCAACCCCATTGGATCCCCATACTTTGCACATTCCAGCGAACGACGATGTTACAGCCTCGCTTCCGTCATCGCTTATGTCCTTCCTTCGTATAAGGCTTAGAGAATTATTAAAAACCTTTTGTTTTTTTAATTAAAGTAATTTTAATTAAAGTAAGCTAAGTTAATACTCCTGCTCAGTTTCGCCATTTACTGTTGGTGAGGAAGGTTGCACATCTTCAACGTCATACACTTTTACATCCGTTTTACGTATTATATCCGTAATTTAATATTTTTCTTTGAATCTCTGAAAACATTTTTTTTAATTAAGTAGGGCCGCTACCTACTACAAACCGCCGTTCGTGTATTTCAGAGTTCTCTGCACCACCCCTTCCAGAACAACTCACACATCATCTACCAGCAAGCATTCATCAACCTCACTCGTTGTCATCACTCCGTCTAGCACCAGCAGCTATACCTGCTATACCACCACTTCTATATTGCAGTTGGTGGAACTATCAAGCCCAATACTCGAAAATGAAGAAAAAATCATTTCAAATATTTACTCAACTTTAAATTTTGGTTGGGGTATAGCAATGCAATGTGGTCCCCCAAAAATTTAAGTCTCGCTAAAAAAGCTGGACAATATTTTCTTTGACCCATACGTTGTGAAATATTACAAAGCGTCAAGATTTGTAAACTTTTTTTACCCACAATTTTCATTTCAAAGTTATGTATCATATCAAATTGCCGAGTTTGTGAAAGTCCGTTGAACTACGAATCTTTTTGGTTGGGACTTTGAAAATGTGTGGGGACCACTTTGCTATACCCCAACCCTAAATTTCAAATAAATAACATCAAAAGAATAGCATGGCTACTGAAATTCAAAAATTATAAAATAAGAATAGAAAAATACAAAAAAAAATTTAGTTTATACCTAAACTTCTATTTCTAAAGGTCAAGGTTATAAAAATAGAAAAACCCAAAAAAAAAATTCAGGCACTCCCAAGTTACAGTATATTTACACGCTTCAATTTAAGTAAATTGAGTCTGTGACGATAGTGCCATTGCATTTTCCATCATTTGATATAGATCTTATGAAGCTGTCCAAAGCATCTGAAAAAATTAAGGAATTAAGGAAAAAAAGGAATTAAGTGGATATTAATAACTAAACATGGGCCAGACGTTCGCAATGAACTGCCGAATTTGCGCGATTTGGCAGAGGAAATAGCACGGTCGGCCGTTTGTCAGTTGCCAGCTTTGGAATCGGTGATTCTGATTACTATGGAAAATGGATTTAAAAGTTTCAGAATTAAATAAATATATTACAAATATTGATACAATAGCATTTGTGTAACTTTATTTTAGGACTGACAGCAATTTGTCTCCAGGGATTGCAAAGGAAGCGCATACTGCGCTATCGACAAGTCTTGATTTTACAGCTGCGTTGAAATTTAAAAAGCAACTGCAATGTAGGCTATTTGCCTTAAAGAGGCAGTACAATTTTGAAAAAAAATATGGTGATTGGGATAATCGAAACAAGCAAAACGAGATTTTCTACTTGGCAATAATGCAGAAAAATAAGGAACAGTATACTGTAGCTCCGAATCCGATTACTCTCCGCCGATCAACGCTCGGTGAAGCCGAACATGAAATGCACGGGATACTGTACCTCGCCCCTACACTTGAACCTTCAAAACACGCAGAACTGGCCAAGAAAGTTATACAGGGAAAACTGAGCCGCCCTTGGGAAATTGATAGCGCCAACAAAAAATACGCTGCTCTAATTCGATACGCCGACAATTTTGTCGGATTTGTTGCCTTTACTTATGAAGATACTTGCAACAACGGGAACATGGTAAAGGGTTCTAGTGAACCAATCATTGTTGGCTACAGCCAAGTGTCTGGTGATATCAGTACTGCAAAAAAACGCCTCTTTGCATATACTTATGTCACCCTGAAGCCATTGGGCAGATTCCGGACCTCGCTACCTATTATTTAGGATGCGAAGTTAATGGAAAAAAGGCTGTTAGTTCTCAGCTTCAAAATATAAAAGAAAAAGTAATTAGTAGACAAAACTATAATTTGAATTGTCATCATACGTGTACTACGGACTTGGTTAATCTACAATTCTGCAAAATTTATTGGGGTGTTAACATACAATATTGTGCAAGACAAGAAAACAATGACCACCAACTTCTTTGTCGTCTATGAAGCATGAAAGTAATGTCAAGGTAAAAGGAAATATATTTATTGGTTTACTTATTATTATTTACTTGTACGTATTTTTACGGAGTACAGTTGCATGATGACCTTGAGTGACTATTTGAAATCAAATTTCGTTTCAGGTGAAATACTTTTCAGAAACATGGGGAAAATTTTTTCAGGTGTACCCTATTTCACAAAATTTCTATATAACTTTTCCAATGATAAATTAAATTCACCAGTTTGACATTAAGAAAATAAAAAGTGATGCTGAGAAGTTGCTATATGCTGCAGACTTTGCTGCAAGAAAATTCACGCTGAAAAAAGGGACTATACTGACCAGACGCCTTACATAAATCATAGCTTCGCTAAATAAATTAAAAAGTTTGTTATGACATTTTAGTGTCCAAGTTTAGTGTTCTTTTAATTTAAAGTATTTCGCGTAATGAAACATAAAATGCAAGTAAAAGCATACCACGTTATAGAGAACAATTCTGTCGAAGGAGGTCAGGTTAGTTCTAGCGTGCAACACCGTATTCATGCTGCTTGAACAAACGGTATCAAATTTTCAATTATGCCACAAAATGATTGTTTTATTTTGTATGGTCCTACTTTTCTGTGCGCCCGTGTTCAGCAATTGCACTTCAAAACCGCAACTGCATTTCAAAAGTACAACTGTACTTTAAAACCAGAACAAGCTGCCATAAATGGGATTAAAGTAAGTGGAAGAATTCAACGATTAAAACTAAAATCACACTCGGTTACGGAAGTCATACCTTTTCCCCTTATTTCGAAACTTTCTTACCTGATTCCCGAGCAAAAATATGGAATTTTACAGTTTTTTGGTTGCTTATATCAAAATTTTTTTTATCAGTTTCTGTATTACTTTCCAGCCGTGGCAAAAACGCTAATGGAGAGACTGGATGAAACAAATTGGGAACTGGGATACTGGGAAGTGTATGCTGCCATCTACCTGCAAGGCACACTGCAGGAAAGAAATACAACCCGGGATGAATTCGGCTCTTTCTTTAGTTCTAGCACAATAGTAAGTCTCATTACTGATAAAAGTAAAACATATAAGGGATACATGTTTTAATTATTACTAACAATATATTAGTAGTGCAATTAGTAAAGGAAAAGGTAAAGGTATTCCAATTAGTAGGAAGTTGAGTAACTCTACTCTTTTTTTGATAGATTATGGATTTGGTCAACCAGTACGTTTCTGTTAGTAACGCCTCATTTACGTTTGTACGAAACGGAAACCTTTGGGATAGTACTGTTCTCAAAATGGTTAAAAATATTACCTTCTCTACTATTCCACTGGTTCAGGGGAACACAAAGTGCTTTCCACAATTTTCTCCATTTTATCCTAAATGGATGCATGAAGAAGTATGACAAGCTAAAGAAAACCACCATTGCGGAAATTACGTTTTCTTTTGAAAGAAGTTATTGGCCATGGAATACGCTTTATGGTTTATTCAATTTAACAGAGTACACACCGGACTTTAACAAATTTTATTTCAATGTGGAAGTATCCGAACCCACATCAGCAGAAAAATTCAATGTTGGTGAACTTCACGAAGACATCAAGTCAATCACTCATTTGGAAGATATTGACAAAGAATCCACAGAGGCTTGGATTCGTAATCGGTAAACGTTTATAACAAAACAACATCAACAAAATGCACAAATTTACAGGCGTTTCTTATTGATAGCGTATTTTATTTTGAAACAGCGATTCAAAAGTTGATTTCTTGGAATCAGAACAAAATAATAGATTGAGAAACCTATCATAGAGTTTTACCTAATTTTTCAATTATAATACAATTTATGTGCTATGCTACAGGCCCATATCAACAGCAAAATATAGCTACCAGCGGCAAAAGTTACGTGGCCAAAATAGTGAAGTGTTTGGAGTACGCTTCCAGAAAGCACTACAACTACTACCAACGAAGAAATGATTCATTGAACTATACGCCCTACATTAACCATCCCATCCGTAAGACAAAGCAATGTTTTGAATAGTACTGGACTAATTAGTGACAATTTCAGCTGTAGCAGTAATAGAGAGTTTCCGCTACAAGCTTTTTTGGAATTTGAATTCAGCTTCAGCTTCGTGACGTCACTCATGACGTCACCGTTGCGAGAGTGAATCCAAAATGTGAAGCTAAACTGGAGATTCTGGATTGTAGAGGCTCTCTACAATCCAAAATTTTAGCTTCGCGACTGACCAATCAGGAGGCGACTTTAGACTCACATGACTAAACTCAAGTGTTCCCGGACTTATGAAAGTTATTTTATTTGTTTGAATTGTTTTCTCGCGGTTTGTTTACAATAGTTAACTGACCTTAACCAAACCAAGACGCTTTTGCTTTGCTATCGCACAAGACCGCCCGCCTTAACTTCTGGCCTCTAGAAAGGAAGACCAAACCCCCTGCTTCATGTCAACCGGGCCTGAATTCAACCTAAGGAAAGGAGATGCTAGCTTAAGCCATAGGAGACCAACAAAAACACAACACTACCTACACTGGCCAAGCTCAGGCTCAACCATCACGGTCAGAGCTACCTGCTTCTGTAGAGCACAGGCGACCTACGTACTCCTCCACCATAACTCACGTTATTTGCGATCCTAAACGCCGCAGGGTAGGAAAAAGAGGAAAAGGGAGAACCGGACACTCGCAAAGCAAAAGGTAAGGTTGCTCGTGTTACGACGAGACCAAGGTGCCTTTAATGCCCAGAGAGGCCAAACAGAGACGCATTTGCTTTGCTATCCCACAGTATTACAGAAGGGCCGTGAGGTCCAGTTGGCTAGGACGTCAGTTCCTTTCCACTGGCTTCTTGGGATCGAATCCTGATTTGCCCAATAAAAACGTGCCGAAAGGCATGTTTTGGAAATGTAAGGAAGAGACAAGGAACTCTTATGGGAGTGGCCCTATCTCGATAGTGCATCATGACGCTCTAGGAGCGTAAGTCCAACTACGGAGTTCCTTATGGAAGAATCCTAACTCTCTCCGTTAAGGCACCTGGGGTCGATGGGATTGTTGTCGGTTGTTATCCTGACTTCTAATTAGTGCGGAGTACGATAGGGAGACCTTTGGCAGTGTATTTCATGGAGTTACTGCAATGGGTCCGATTAAGGCCTGAGCGGTGTGGGTAGAAATACCTTCTCTTTTAACATACATACATCCCACAGTATTAAAAATTACATTGAAATAGCAGGATTTATTTATTTTTATTTTGGATTTTATATTGGACAAATTTATAATCTTGTGTAGGTTGCATCAACTGTACTTGAGGT
>JAQFYP010002518.1:0-12545 GCA_034694865.1 Bilobella braunerae | reverse complement strand
GCTTATTTTTCTCACAAACATCTTCAACTAGTCTCTTTGGATTTGTTTGTTGCTCTGTTGAAAAATAGAGTAATAAAGTCGTCAGTTGTTTGTCTCTTCGAAAAAATTTCAAAGTACTGAGTTTGGGTGAAGTAACTTAATTTTTACTCTGTTGAAAACCAGAGTAATAAAATCGTCAGATGTCTGTCTGTTCGAAAAAATTTAAAGTACTGACTTTGGGCGAAGTAACTAAATTTAACATGAAGTCGTACGGTAGGAAGTTTAGCAAACGTTAAATGTAGGATTTGCTTATTTTTCTCACAAACATCTTCAACTAGTCTCTTTGGATTTGTTTGTTGCTCTGTTGAAAAATATAGTAATAAAATCGTCAGATTTATGTCGAGCTAGGATATTTTCGTCACTATCATCTTCTCCTTTTCGTATATTTTGTGTGGTCCTATGATAATTTAACAATAATCTCGTCCTCTAATCTAGCCACAGAAAAATCAAAAAATGAAAAACAAAACAGAAAGAATTTAAGATTCAAAAACACAAAAGTAGTGGCTTCACAATGTATCAATCCAAGTTAAAATTAGCATAATTATCCCAAAAATAACCGGTACAAAGAAAATTTCCGATAATTGTTCTAATAATTTTAAAATTTGCTTACCGCTTTTTTCTTGAAAATACTCTACTATTGAGCTCAGGCCTATATCACGTTCAAAAAAAAAATGACGCCCCAGCTTTGGTTACGAAAGGTAAAAGAAAAGCAGAAAAGTGATCTTGTAGGTTTTTTTCCAACAGGCAAGTTAACCTTTGTGTTTATCTATAATTGAATCCACATTAATTGATCCAACAAGAATCTTTATGAAATAAAATCTACATTAATATCCATTTGCAAATAAAACAATGATGCTTCAAATTTTACTGTATACCCCAACTGAAGTAAGAAATTTCTTGTCACCAATTCCTGATAGCATGAGCAACTTAGGAGAGTCGAATGCTCCGGCACTGACAATAATTTCTTTTGAAACCTTTGCTGTGTACTTGTTTCCATGTCGATAATACTCTACGCCAATCGCATTTTTGTTCTTGTCAATCAGAATCTGTTATGCGTAAATCATTAAATTGTTATAATATAAACGTAGGATGATTGTCCTTAACGAAATGACCACTTAAAGTTTTACAATTATTACTTCAATTCTTTGGCTACTTGCGGTTAAAAATTGTAATTAAACGCAATGTTAATCAGGCAAAATTATTTAAATAAAAATTGAATTTTAGTTTCATGTAAAGAGTTTTTTGTTTTACCTTTGTTGCCTGTGAATACCTTGTTATAGTTAAATGTGGTAGCTTATGTCGATGATGCAGTATTGCATCATACGCCGAAACTCGTTCACCATCTCTTTGGGTAACCTCAACTTTTCCCACTCTTGTAAATTTATTATTGTTTTAGGCAAAAAGTAAAACAATACAAAGAATGAATTTTTTCAAAACAGATCAGTGTTTTGTATGCTAGATCAGTGTTTTCTGACTGTAACTGATGTAGTTTTTTTTTTGCATTAAAGTTAAATCAACTTAACTAAATTAAGCCGTCTAATCTTTAGTATTACGAGTGCTGGTTTGGTTAACTAACTTGTTTATAGTCAGTTTCGTCCTTTGTGTACATAGGAAATGTAAACAAAGTTCCCAGTTTTTCGTTTATGTTAAATTGCCAAAAAATTCTATTTCACCTTCTGCTTGTGGACCATTGGCATCGATACCACCGTTGTAGCCTAGTTCTGTTCCTGCTGCGTTAAAGTTGTCCAGCATCTTCCCCCATCACAGTTTCTCAACAGTTAAAAAACCGTAAGGGCTACTTTCATAGTGCTTCTCTGTTTATATTTACAGTAGTGAAAGCTTATCTTAAACTTGTTGCATGATAATGATGTAATACTACGGTGTTCTACAGTGTTTTTTCTTAACTGTTCTCCTGAAAGTGCCCGCGGTATTTATATATTGATTTTTGGAAAAACGGCAACAAATTTGTGTAGTTCCAAGAAGAATCGCTTGTCTAATTTGCCCAGTTGTCGTAGTCAAACGGGTGTCCTCTAAGGTACAACATGCTGCTGAGCGTGCTCGTTCCACCAAGTACTTTGCCGCGGCTTAGCTGAAACACCTAGCAAAATTGGATAGTTGATATAGTGATTTTTTTTTTTTACAAATTTGGACAAAAACATTAATAATTTAATTCATTATTCTGCGACAAAGGGGACTTAATTGTCTGCTTTTGGCTCGTTGAAGGATTAAAAGCTTCAAAAGAGATACAGCAAAACCATCCATCATGTTTCTGCCTTATTTTCATCATTTGTATGTTTTCGGGTGTACTTTATTTTTGGAGTGCTATTTAGCATGATCAGCTAGACAAATTTACTTGTTTCTTGAGGCTTAGACCAACGTTTTCTTGCTTGTTTGTTTGTACATCCAGTCATGATGCCTGTAGTAAGCAACAACAGATCCACTGCTTCCAGAGCCAACTTAAAGAAATATAATATAGTATTAAGTTTACATTGACATGCTTACTTCAAATTAACAAGAAGATTAACATTTTCAAGAAATTGGAAAAAATGAACATGCAACAGACTTTTGGAATTTAATTTAAAATTTTTCCAGAAATCAAATATATACTTAGGTAGTCACTTCCTGTAACAAAACAGTGGAATTAATTCTGGGGTTTGTATTGGTGGGAAATAGCAACAAAGGTTAAAGAATTATAATAAATAAAATTAATAAATTGATTTGAAATCAATTTAACATTATTCTTCGGAGTTTATAACTCATGCACTCAGCGTTTGTAATGTCAGGCTTACAAACCAAACTTTAGTCAAAATAGCGTAACAATTTTTTTTTTCAAGAAGCAATAATTTGTGCTCAATTACCATAGTTGTAAATAAAATAAGACGTGACGTACACACTATGAAGTCATATATCTCTGCTGTAGGATCCTTGTTCCAAATTCCCTCGGCATAGTCCCAGTAGTAGTTAATGCCGCTTAGGAGGTGAACAAAAAGCGGTGTCAACGTACTCATTATAATAATCAAAAGCGGCTTCTCCATTGCTGCGGAATTTAAAATGAACTAAATTCTGATAAGGGTTAAAATCTCAAACGAGAATCGTTATGCCAATAAAATTGACGTTCATTTTTATGTTTGTGATATTTGTGTATTGTAAGCTGCAGAAAAAGAGATGAAATATGATTTTTTTTAAAGCAAAAACTACTAGTTTTCTGGAACCCACTGGTTGTTGGCCAAGGCCACACTTCCCTTACAATATATTCGGATTTATATAAGTTTCATATACCTTACAACAACTTACGATGAAATCAATGCTATCAAACTGGTTTAGGACTGCAAATTTTTGGAAACAAAAAATACAAGCAAAAGCCTAAATAAGATAATGTCAGTAGTTCAATTAAATGTAAAAAATATGCTAGTTTATAAAATATATTTATAAATGATGATACAAAATTAATAGAACTGCAAAGCAAGTAAAAGCGCACTCATTAGAAACTGGTTTATTCATAGACTTCCTTCAATGAAGTCAAACTACTGAACTGAAAAATTAATAAGGAGTTTGGTTGGATAAAGGTTGAATTAAATTTGGTCAAAAAACTAAGCCCGAAAGTGATAGGAGGCCCTCCTCAATGCAATCAGCTATTTTGACTCTCTTTGAGCTGAAGTTGGAGCAATATATGATTAGTTATAAAGTTTACTGATTAGTTACTAATTAATTTTTTTGGAACAAATGGTTATAACATATGGTCAGTACCATTAAGCTCATAGCAACTAAATGTAAGTATTCACAAAGTGATGATTCTCAACTTTTTTGGTACAAAACCAATTCATAAAAAAAAGAATCAACACAATTTACAAGACCAATTCTGACTTTGACATTATCGATTACTTTATGAGAGACCTGCAGTCAATTTGTTTGTCAAAGATATTTCACCATCGTAGTCCATGCTGCTGTCTTCCTCAAAACAATACTGACTATTAATAAAATTATCGTTAAAAAACTGAATAGGAATAATAGTTGAAAGTGAAACAGCAAAATTTATTTATAACTAACTTAATTAGTATTAAAGTATTAATCCTTTTTTGTAATTTTCTTAAAGTTTCCAATACAACATGCACACAAATTCCTGATTACACGTAGTTACAAGTAACATGTAATACTAACATCTCTGTGCACAACTCTCACTCGGAAAATTAAAGCATTCAATATTCTTTGTGATATTTTACAAGCATTCTGCCGCCGATTTGATTTTTAGACGCCCAAACCCTCTCCAGTCGAGCCAATCACCAGCGCGATTTAGCCTACTTTGTGTGGTTAGGGCCAATTCCAGCAAATAAATGTCAATTGGATTTAATCCAATCAAGCATTCCATCCCAGCCGTAGGAGTTGACCTCATGCAACCCAAAGCACATAAGACAGCGTGTCGTTGGGTTTCCTCTAGGATTTTAACTATTGATTGTCTGCTGACTACCGTTATCCATGAAACTACACCATAAGTGATGTTTGGACGAATGACAGTAGTGTGAAACCACATGCACACTTTTGGATTTAGTCCCCATCTACTCCCCATGGCTTTCCTGCATTGAGCAAGAGCCACTGGAGCTTTGACAGCTTTACAGTTTGAAGTCCAACTTGGTTTGCTGTCAAGCACTATTACTAAGTATTTGACACCTTTTTTAGAGCAACTTCATTCCAATCAAGTCTCAAATTGCGAGAATTTAAGATGTAATTTCTATTCCTCGTGTAAAGTACCATTTCAACTTTTTCTAGGTTAATGCCTAAGTCAACTTTATAGCACCATTTCAAAGCTCTATTAGGACACGTTGCGATAGTGAGCGAATCGTTGGTAGGTCGTAGTTTTTACGCCAGGTTACTAATATCGTCTGCGTATCCCTGAAAGTAGAGTTGAGGAAATTCACTTTTTAGAATGGTGAGTAGTTCATGTACAACAAGATTCCATAGTAGTGGGATAAAACACCACCTTGAGGACATCCCTGTTCAACAAGCTTAGTCACACACGCGTCTTGATATTCTGCGATAGCAACACGGTTCCTCAGCATATTTTTCACCCAACGGTGGCAAATATTGCTAAAACCAAAGACTGTAATGACTGCTTCCATAGATCTAAAGGTTGCATGACTGAATGCCCCTTCAATATCAAGAAAAAATCTAATGCAGGATTCTCCTGATTTGATTGAACGCTCAATACTGCTTACCAGCTGATGAAGAGCAGCATCAATTGATACACCACTCAAGTGTGCGAATTGACCAGCATTTCGTAGAGCGAGCACTAGACTTGGAGTTCTCATATGCCAGTCAAGAAGCCATTCAACCGGTTTAAGAAGAAAGGAGGTCAGTGATATAAGCCTCCAAGCGGAGGCCCTGTGGTAGCTGTCCTTCCCAGGTTTGGGTATGAATGTAATTTTACTACCTCTCCACAGCTTAGAAACATAGCCAAATTGCAGACAATTATTCAATTATTTTTACTAGAGTAGGGTCAATTCCTTTCAAGACTCGTTGGAGCATTGCCAGAAATATTACATCCAGACCCGCTTACTTGTAAGATTGAATTGCCAACTCTAAGTTCCTTCCGCAATTTACACAATTTGTGTAACCTCAGCAGCATCAACTGCTCAATATTCCGTATAGATTCCACATATTTAGAATTTGCTGGAAAGTGTATTTCCATCAAATACTCTAAAGTGTAGGTAATGCTGCTGGTGTAGCTGCCATCAGGTCGTTCGATCGGCCCCAGTTGTGCAACTTTATCGCCGATAAGCATTTTATATGCTCTTGAAGCCTGTGGCACTTTTCTATTCTTGAGCAGTATTCTCACCATGTGTCACATTTGGGTTGAAGTAGTGACTATTTTTTAAAAAAGTCTTCCACCATAACGATTTGTAACCTATTTTAACGGAATTGTTAATATTGTGTCCAGGTAACAATAACTTAAACCAATACTTAATAGGGAAGTAGAATACAATCCACAAAGTATTTATAAACATACAGCAGAAATCAAAAATATTTTTAAAATATTTACTTAAATTTACAATTTATATAACCGGAGAACTGTTTGTCAATTGTGACAAAGTTAGCAACAATCAATGGCCGACCCTATCCACGGTTGACAATTCTTTCTGTGATAACCAAGGTTGCCCGCGATCCATGACGGTCTGTTTATCTGTCAGACATTGATGATATATTCGCATGTGCTGATTTAAAGCTTATTATCAAGGCTGCAAATCTAGAGATAATATATTGTTCAGTTGAATTGGAAAGTCCGATTGTTGCTAATTAACGCCTCCTGTAGTAGCATTGCCACTGAAAATGCAAAAAATAAATCAAATAGAGGGCTGTTTATTACTATTAATGAAGTAGGTTATTTTACTAAAATCTTGAAAACTAGAAAACTTTTGAAATATTTTCCGCATGGCGAAGCAAACACGACCATCACATTATGCTTTGTGTTTTTTTGCTTATATTTTAGAAAAACAACATCTGACCTAAATTGGAATTATAAACTTCCTAGGAAATTCCTAATGCCTTCATAAAGACATTTCTTAAAGTAAGTATCATTCTGAATTTAAGTAATTCTTCACACCATATCAGCTGCGTTTATTTATTTTACTGTTTTTACTTATTACTTTTATGTAGTACCACGTAGCTCAAGAGAATAATAAAGAAATATTTTTCACACATTCAAGTTTAAACAAATTTTCTGCACTAAGTTTTAGCTAAAGAATACTTCAAGAATTGTAATAATAACCAATTTAGTTTTTGTGGCAACCAATGGCTTCAGTGTTCCATGGCGTCTCTTTTTATCTGATGTCTAACATATGTTCGATTTAACCCACAAACATGCACACAAGTATCAATGGTGTGGTTTTATTTGATGCACCTTTCAGTTATTTTTAAAGCATTCCACTGAATAGCAAAAACTGCAATTTTGTATTGAATATACATATTTCTAACATGACAGTAATTAAGATAACTGCAACAAATACAACGTACAACACAAATGCTCCAACCAACAAATTTCCGGTCAAACTAAGCCCTTTTACATTATTGGCCTGCAAATGCTGACGCTCAGTGTGTCTAGCGGTGCCTCGCCGCACATTGTAAATGTCTGAGCCTACTCTTTCGGTTAAAAACTGTGCCAATCCTGATTGACGAACTGCTTCAAACCGTTTGTGAAATACATCGTTTCGATCACTAATTAAGGGACCCATTATCCAAAAGTTTACATGTGGCATATAGTTGTCTTTACCATAGTAAAGCTGCCTAGATTCATAAGAATCGTTGTCCAACAACTCAAGCATCTCCTTGTCCAAATTTTCTCTGTTGTTAATGTAAATGGAATTGCACTTGAGTATCTCTGACGTAAATGATGCTGAGAATTTTTTGGGTTTTCTTGGTAGTAGGCGTAAGCTGTCGATTAGCCCTGGATACATTTTTGCAATTGCATGATAATGAATGGTGTCATTTGAACCAGATAAGTCCAAAGTTGCAGCAAGGGATGCAATCAAACTTTCATGTGAGAAGTCCGTGTGTAATGCATACCAGACTGTACTTTTGTTAAATCTGTCCAATTTAATTTCATCATAGCCTTCGGCATTGAATGGAATGAGAATTTTGTAACGCTTTTGTATGCTCTCCGTTACGGTAAGTAAATTTACGCTTGGGAGCGGGGTAGTTAAATTTGTGGTTACTTTACATCGGTACAAATTTGTGACTAGTATTGTAGTCATCATGAACAAGCCAAATAATACTTGAGTCCAAGGTTTATGAACCAGTTTTTTGGAAATTGACAAATTTTGTTCTAATAAAATCTGCAACACTACAAACCACGGACGTTCGAGAATCCTGTAAAAGGCTGCAGCAGTATGTACATAAAGAATAAGGCATAGGATTAGACATAAAAACGTAAGCCAAAGAATTGCAGAAAAAGGGCTAAAAAATCCAAGATATGAGATAAACTTGGACCTACCGGCACAAGTAATAAAATTGAGAGATGTCGGATTAACAGCATAAATATTACTGTAAACTGGTGTCATCGCACGTTGTACAAATTTAAACGCAGGGAATGTGCTTGGCAAAATTGTAATGTTGCTACGAGCCTTGTACACAGATGGAAGTGATGACAGAACTATGTCCACCTCGAGGTGCACTGATTTGTTCATCACGTCCATTAATACGCATTTCATTATTTTTTGAGGCGCGGAAAATTGTTTGCTTAATTCTAATTTTTTATTATCATTAGAAAGAGTTCTTCCACCAATTAAAACCAAGTGAAAAGTGTTTTCAAAAGTAATCCAGAAACTGCATCGGTCTAGCAATATGTTTCTAGAATGAGCGTCCAATAGACCTCTAAGCGTAATATTATAACTGGACAAAACCAATAAATTCGAATAAGCGGATGAACTGCATGGAAGAGGCATTTTGGTAATTATTTTTAAGTAATTTTGTTTTAATTGAAGTTCATATGTAATGAGATATGCCAGTTCTGGCATTTCTTTAAAAATAATCACTTTCTGTTTGGAAAGTTTTGTAAAATTGCACCACCCAAGGTGGCTGACAGAAGGAATACCAAATATTGTTTCATCTGATGCCCAAATATAGTAAAGCTGTTTACCATAGCAGACAGGATTGTTCTCTAGATACGAACAGTTGAATAACCAAAATGTGAATTCCATGGTGCTGCAGTAAGATGATAAATTAGAATTGAGAACATATAGAACTTGACAAGTTTGACGCCGTTGATGAAAAGTATTTTTTAAATGAAACATTGTGTAGTTAAACTTGCTTGTCGACGGAGAGACTCTTGCAATTGGAATATCGTCAAATAAATGTGTAATTAAGTTATCATGGAAGTTGCCTTTTAGATCTTGAAATAATATAATATGACAACCATCAAAACCGGTACGAAGCTGTTGATGTTTTGAATTAACAGAGCTGACCGAAAGCAGAATGTTCAAACTTAATTGTAGCCGGATTAGAATGCCCAACATTTTTGGTTACAAAGCAAAATGGTTTGCCTGTACGTGTCAATATGATTTCCCTCTTAACTCAATCAATTTTTAAATTGTAAATTACCTGCCGTAAATGCTCTAATGAGAGCCGGAGTTTCAATGTAAACAAGAAAAAACATCAAAATTTTAAATATAAGACGAAGCCCTAGTATAAGCTGTATCTCCCATTTAAACCAGTAACCTTGGCAGATGGAGCTGTTTACCTTGCATTAGGTGAGCGATTTCATAACTTGTAAAATCTGCTCCAAATCAAGAAATATTTTTTGTGTTTTATAATTTTTCAGAATCTGAAAGAAATTCTATATATTTTGCTATACATAAGGGAGGTTATTTATCTTGCAATCTAGAAGAATTTTGGAAAAAATTTTCATGTCGAATGCAATGCATGTAATGTATTTATGTTTATGAGAGGGAGCTCACTATATACCTATGAATTAAGATAGCGAGATTTACGCCGAGTATGCGCTAGGTTGGCATATTTTGTTCGCTCATAGAAAAACAGCGTTAATTTGACTTCTGAGATAACCCTCCGCGTTTCCCGTTTAAAACTCCTTGATTTTATCGCAAACTGAGAATGAGGGCAGATGGATTTCTTTGACGATGGGTAGGTAAACTCAACCATCATATAATGCCAATGCCTCGTTTGCGAGGCAATTTACCGACATTGGAATTGTGATTTTCTTAAAAACGTTCCGGTGGAGAATGTTAACCCTTTTAAAAAAAGAAGTCTAGATGTTTTTATGTTTTATAAACCAAAACGCAAATTTTGCAAGGAATATTTTGTATGTTTTTGCAAATTTAGGATTCAACGGGAAATGCCGCCGGCTGAAATCTTGCCGTTTTAAGATACTGAAGTCCAACTTAAAAAAAACCGCATACTATGGAAAATTTGGGTGTGACTAAAATTTTTGCTTTTCAACCTTTTGCGCCCCGCACCCTGATAAATTGTACACCCTGAGATGCCGACTTCTGAATGATTCCTCCTATCCCAGGGGCGCGAATTGGAAGAAAATACAAAAATTCATGTATAAGGGCGTACAAGATGCGCAAGTTGAACCGTAGGGTGTGCCAAGTAAAAAATTGAGGTCTGGAGGCATGAGGTCTGGTGCGCAAAGGTGTGCAAAATATAAAATCAAAGTACATGTGTGTAAAAGGTGTGCAAGGGTGTGCAAACACTAAATCAAACGGCTGGGGTGTAAAAGATGCGCAAGGATGTTCAAAATAACAAATCAAAATGTAGGGGGGATAAAATAAAAAAAGTAAGGATTAGTTCCGTCTAAAAGTTCTTAAGTTAAATTGTATATTTTGTAAAATGAAAAATTAAGTTATTAAGCGTAATTTAAAGCAGAAAAATAAGGTTGAAATGAATTGCTCATTTCAACTCTACCTTGAAAATACTCACAAAGCAGTGTGTCCAACCGATTGTCTGGGTGTGGCAACTGACTTTGAGAAATTTTATTGCAAAAACTATAATAACTAGCAAAATTCAGTACAAAGTTTTTTCACGCTCAGATACTGCGAGTGCACATTTATCTACAAAATAACTTAGTTAGTTCAAAAACTGGAGTACGAGTTGTTACAAATAAGCATCAAATTTTTATGCACCCTGAAGGGTATACGGACAATATTACGTTTAGAATTGCAGATGTGAAAGATTAATATATAAAAAAACGTCTATGTAAAGATAATTTATAGCTTCTAATCAATCAAATTTCTAAATCTCAACAAATCCTTACCTAAACCTAATGAAATTTTTTTTCAATTAACCTTATTTTCTGCTTTGATTTACACACCATAATTAATTATTTTTACAAACTTTACAATTTAACTTGGGAACATATAGACGGCACTAATCTTTACTTTTTTATTTTATGCACCCTACAATTTAATTTGTTATTTTGCACACACTTGAGTACCTTTCACGCTCCTGCAATTTGATTTAGTATTTTGCACACCCTTGCACACCTTTCAAGCCTCTGCAATTTGCTTTACTATTTTGCACACTCTTGCGCACGTTTAATGCCCCTGCATTTTGCTTTACTATTTTACACACTCTTGCGCACCTTTTACACCCATGCACTATGATTTCGTGTTTTGCACACCCTTGCGCACCTTCCGTGCCTCCAGACTTCCCTTTTTTTTTACTTTGCTCACCCTACGGTTTAACTTACACACCTTGTACAACTGAATTTGAATTTTTTTTATTTTATATATATATAAATATATAAAAATATATTACGTATACAACAAATTGTATTTTGCGCCCCTTTCAGGCTCCTGCGATAAAAGGAATCATGCAGAAGTCGGCATCCGAGGGTGTGCACTTTATCCAGGTGTGGGGCGTAAAAGGTGCGCATTTTAGTAACACCTTGGTAATACTCGCAACAAATTTTTACAGAAATAAACAACAATTTAAAATAAATCAAACCCACGTTGCTCTATTTAAAAAATCCAGAAACTATAGCAAAAACTGCTTTTTAAAATGTAGCTTAATTTTAACTTGAAACGGAATTGTTTTAAAATTGCATCCCACACGGAATGATTGAACAAAGCTTTGCTCTGGAGTTAGTAAAGAACTCTTTATCAAGAGGAAATGCTTTTTTTTACACAATTTATAGGACACAACAAATAGGAGAAACGCTTGGAAGTTTTGCTTACGGGGAGCAAAAAAAAAATGCCTAAACTTAAACTTATGATTCCGTAACCCTTTCTAGAACGTACAAATCTAAAAAATCGATACTTGTTCATGTCACCAATTTTGCTAAAAGATTTTCATCAATACCTAACCATACCAGACAAATATTAGAACGAAATGTGGTTGTGTTGTTTATATCTAAATAACGAACCACACTATTTACTCATACTTGAGACTATTGATGTGAGTAACTGCCGTGGACTAGGCATTTGTGGTAAAACCGGAAGGTACAACTAAAACTTTTCCGTCACTGACAAATATAAAATTCTGACCCAAAAATAAACTCTAAAATATAAACAACGAATTCAAAAGCGTACATACCAATGAACAACGGAGATGACAAAATTGGAGAAATTTTGTAATTCTAGACCAAGAGAGAAAGAGGCTGATGAATTAAAATACCCAAGAACGAAATATTAAATCAGAGGCGGCTTTATGCAGTTCAAGTGCGATGTAAAAACTAAAGTTTTTGAAATTAATGAAGAAGAAAATGACGCCAAAACTTTAAACTCTTGACATACTTTAAACTACTTTGCTTTTATGAAAAACTGGATTTCATAATTTCCAAATTAGACTTGTAGTATTGTTTCAGATTTGAAAATGCTAATTTGCTAAACCACTTAAAGACAAGTGCAAACATTTAATATGAATTATTATATAAAGTTTGATAGGACTAATAGAAATAACACCTGAGCAGTGATTTAGAATAGTAAATAAAAGCGCGCTGCTGCGCACTGGAACTACTCTGTTGAAAACAAAAATCACTAAATTTGTACTGTGTCGTCTAA
>JAQFYP010002517.1:0-12546 GCA_034694865.1 Bilobella braunerae | reverse complement strand
TGGTTTGAATGACCCCAGTGCCTCCCTTGACCCGGAAATGACCCCTTGACCTCAAAATGACTTTTCAAGGTCAAACTTTACTTTTGCATGAAACGAAAAGTTATGTTGGTTTGAATGACCCCAGTGCCTCCCTTGACCTGGAAATGACCCCTTGACCTCAAAATGACCTTTCAAGGTCAAAATCTACTTTTGCATGAAACAAAAAGTTATGATGGTTTGAATGATCCCAGAGCCATTTTTCACCGGGAAATAGCACTAGACATCCGAAAATTTGGACTTGTGTTTTCTAATGATTTTAATTTGTTTCTAATTCTAATTTTAACTTTCCTACTTCCGCTACTGGTTGACCGTTTTACCACGGTTTATTATTAATGGATTCTTAACTTCCAATCTTATTTTGGTCTTGTCGAGCGGTTAAGCCATACTTTAAAATAAAAACTATAGAAAAATGAATAATGCTTTAATTAGCACCCTGGAAAGAAAGAAGCTAGTAATAAGCTTCTTTGATTTATATCTATTCTATACGTTAATGCCACTTTATTTTTAACACAATCTTACACTAACGCCCCGAAAATCACTTTTTCTAGGACGATTGCATATACCAAGGACCAGGTGTTTCAACTGTTGACAACGGGTAACAATTAATGCAACGAAATATAAGGCTAATCTTAGCTAAATGCAAGTTAAATGTCAAATTAAAAAAAAATTAATTATCACGTAAATGAGGACACATTATTTGTGTTATTATTTTATTTTGCGGCATATACTTTTTTCTATTATCACAGTCCCTATTGGAGAAATATTAATATTGCACCGGAGGAGGAAGGCTTGGACGAAAAATAACTCGTTTTTTGAAGATTCAGAAAAATTGTACAACTTTACCTGTTTGTTTGGTTCATGAAGGGAGTTGTTACCTCCTTTGACATAAGGGTGAGTGTTAGTTAATCTATTTACTTATTTTGAAAAAACTTAAACGCTGTGGCTGTAGTTGGATTTTTGAATAAAGGCTATGATCTACAAAAGTAGTCTGAAGTATTACACATGTCCAGTTTGTTAAATAACATTAGTTAACCTTATTGTTAACTCGAGAAAGATTTTACTTTTAACGACGTCAACATTCAATTCATTGCAAGATTATAATGCAAAACAATAAAAACAATATACTGAACTCAGCATAACTTTTCTGTAGTGTTGAAAATGTAAAGTTTTATGTTTTATGCTTTTTATCTAACATAAGTATAATAGATCAAGGTCCTATTTTTTCGTTTATTTTAAACAACTGCAAAATAACTCTACCCGGAATAATGTAAAAACTAAATATTGTAAATCAGCAAGGTTCTATGGACAATCAGTTGTGCTATTTTGCAAACCCTCGTTTTAATATTGATGAAAAAGGAATGAAAAACGAACACTTTTTTTAACTCAGAGGAATTTGATGCTGCATCAAGTGTTTTTGAGTGTATCCGATGTCGTTGATCTGAAGGTCCTGTCATTGAGGTGGTGCTCATCCGTCCTCCTGCCACCAATTGGTTGGATTTCAAGAGGATATGGGTTAAGCTTCGCGGCAGTGAAGAGGTGAACCGCGAAAAAACGCCGCGTCTACTTGCCATGGGCACCTGTGCCACGTTGAACTCTGGGCGGGGCATTGTTCTGTAGGTGATGCACTCCCGTGGCGGAGTAACCTCGGCTACTTGTTTGGCAATGGACCACGACGCAAGATGGAATGAAAATTGCAATTTTGCAATTAATTTTATTTTGCATGATTTTAAAACTTGGAATACAATGTTGACCGGAGTCACAGCGGGTCAAGGTGGGGGAAGTTCGACATGTCCATTGGCCCGAAGTCTAGGTTGGACAAATGGCAGGGGACGAGTGGCCAAAACTAACCAACGGCCAGTACCAATTATAGTAGTGGACACAAGGACAAGTTTTGAATAGAGTAATCAACTCAGAACCTGACAAACATGACAAACTGATAAGGACTAAAACTACCCCAGACACACCTCACTGAAGAATATGACTCTGTCTTCGACATCTTGGGCATGACACTATTTTATACTTATTAGCATTTTACGTTGTTTTTTTTTATTGCGCAGGTTTACAATGTAATTGAGAAAGATCGAGCATGCGTGTCAGCTTTCTAGCTCATTGTTCTTGTTCAAAATAATTCGGAGTCAAACTGTACAGAAGTAGCGGAAGTACGATTTAACTGATTTTAATTATTAGAAGAAAGAGCAAACAAACTTCACCTAACAACCTCGGTTAATAAATAAATAAAAAAGTCAGTAAAGTAACCACTTATTTTTATGCCCTATTTGTGTGAATGGTAATAATTATTATTTTAGAATAAGAAAACCTTATTCTTAATTTAGTGAATGCTTACTTTTGTTTTATGTGTTACATCTCCACTTCCTTTTAAAAGTTTCCAACACAAATTAACTTACACGTTGCAATACAAACCTCCATAAAGGTACAAGCAAAGGCACACAACATTCCGGCAAGCAAAATTAGAAATACAGTTGCAAAGTTTCCATCAAGACTGACAGGATTTGCTTCTAGTTTACTTTCATGCAGTATACCTTGAAACTTACGTACATCTATATACCACTGTAAATCGCGCCAAAACTTCTCGACTCCGGTAGTTATCAGCATATGCAACTTCCTTCGAACATATAAACCAGCCGTTTGAGATGTATGCCAATACATATTCTCTTCAAGAATAGGTTCTCTCCACATTCGATATGGTTGTCCCTTCAGATTGTGATTTAGCAGTGCTTGCGCATACTCAAGTTGGTGCGGTGTATGTACAAGAGCAGTTTTCTCATTACGGCAGTCATTCGACAGTTTCTGGTATGCCAGCACACTTCGGTAAAATATTTCCGGACATCTATACAAGCTGTCCAACATGGAAAACAATGAGACGCGAGTTTGCCGAGTATATGTCGGGTTTTTATACTGCCAAGTTTCTCTTGCTATGGCCTCATACAAGAAACTTTCATCTTTAAATTTTTGTCCACAATCGGTGTCGTTTGCTATATTATACGGATTGTGTTTTGACCTATCAAAACAATAATATTGCTGTACGACTTAGAAACCAAAGTTGGGTTATAGAACAATACCACGCGATTCAAATGGGTGATTATTACAGGAATCGTTTACTTTTTGAACAAAATGTAAGCAAAATTTAAAATTAAAAAAGATTAAATTTTCTGGACACTACAACAATTTTTTTGTTTTACTATTAAAGTTAATACAACAGAATACCAACTACAACCAAATACGCCGCATTTGTTATTTAGAAAATCTGTCTAAATTATGAACAAGAGACGTAAAATGGTAGCATTTTTTTTTAAACTTTATAACAATAAACAAAATTTTTTTTAAACATTCGTCTCATTGTTATCCTAAGTATACTTACTTTCTAAGAAAGTGGTTCCCAGGCGAAAGAATTTGGAAGTCAGTGAGGTTCCAAAAACTTGGAATTGAGTTAGCATCGTGTTTTGGTTGTGTCAAGTCGGAAACTATAATTCCTTTGTACGTTCCAGTCAGTGTAATACAAACAAGCACCCATAGCAATACTAGAGTTTCACATCTTTGCTCTAAATCAATTTCTCGCCTGTAGAATTTTAATCGTTTTTGTGTCATTGCTGACGATTTTTCAAAAAGCGTTGCTCCCAGATTTACAATCATATACAACCATTCTACAGTTGCTTCTGAGCATGTTACCGTATTCTTGCTACACATGCAGTGGAGGCTGGTCAGAAATGTTGCCAGAATAGTACAAGAACATACAACAAATAGCCACGTATTGCAATCGAAAGGAACAAAATAAAAGTTGAATGTGATTAATGTATGAGAACCATAGCACGTCACAAAATTAAAGTACCGAGAAGAAATTAAATAGTTGATTCCGTAAATCTTATATGATTCCATGCCATATTTGTATCTGTCGGCGCCGGCAGTGTAGCTTATTGTAGGATGAATGTTGTCACTCGAAATTAGAACCCAAGCTGGCTCATATGTCACATTATAGTCCATGGTCTCAAAAAGAGTCACCTGAAATTTAGAAAAAAAAAGCGACTTGAAAGTCTAAATCAATAAAAATAGATACGTTTTGTTACGCACTGCCTCCCATTGGCTACCCAACAGCTACGGCTATAAAAACACGAAATGTAACAAGTGGAATTGGAAAGCTTACTTCTAATGCAGCTTCGTGTATTCGACTTTCAGACCTTGAAACGTAGCAGTCAAACTTTCGCAAAAATTTGTTGAGAAATGTTATTTCGGGACAAAACTGGTATTGTGGATTGCGCTTATTAAAAATCCAAATTAGCATATTTTGGCTTTGGAAATAAATTTGATTGCCTTCCATTTTTCCCAAGTCAAAGTCATTTCGAAGACTTTGCCTGGCGAACACGATCTTTTTAGGAATAACTTGATAATCCGGAGCTTGAAACTCCTGATGCGTTTGATAAACACAAAACTGGCAGAAGTACGTTGCATTCACAACAGTCATATCCGATGTGTTCGAGTTGGGATTAATATATATTGCGTACAGCGTAACTTGATACAAGTCTTTTAAACTGATAAACTTATTAAGTTGTCTATAGTTGGCCAGAAGTACAAAAAATTTAACAGCAACTTGAAAACCGGATTCATATCCTGTTGTGTAAATTGCACTTGTCCCATGCCTAAATTTGCTTTCTTGCTCCTCTGACGCATGTTCCACAAAACTAATATTAGGGTTAAGAACAAAAAAATATGTTACGCATTTTGATCGATGAGATATATCAGCATTTCCCAAAGTAGGAAACTTTTTATTGTTGAAAATTGTCATTGGGACATTATTTGCCATAAACGTCACCTCGATTCCTAACTGTTGAACAGCAATTGTACACTCCGAAAACGCTGAGATCAAGTGTTCTAAAATGCTTACATTCCAGTCTTGAGTTGATTGGCCGATGAGATAGAAAAGTAATGTATATACTCCAAGATTTTTTAAAGACATTTTTTGTGCTAAAAATAATTTTTTTTAGATTTTTATTTGTAAAAATTGACAAAATTAAATAAGTGTACATCACAAAATTAAAAGAAGCAATTGTGTTCAGGTGGAATGAATGTTCTGTTTTGAGAATTATTCCGAAGGCATAATTCCGAGTTTCACCAGAAATTTAAAATTAAAATTATGATAATAGCCTCACAATTGCATTGCAGGTAGTAGGATCAATTGATAATTGATTAAACAATTCATGAACATGTGAATTTAAATATGCATTGTCTAAAACCTTCAACATTTTTCAAGACAAAAGTAGAATTACGTTTAGTTACTTTTAGTTTACGTCGTCAAAATTTAAATTCGCGTACTGTTACATTTGTCAAATTTTCGTCAAATTTTAAAAATACGAAGCATTAGCTTTTATCACACCGACACTTTTTCACTCATAAAAGAAAGAGTTAAGTTCACTTCTTGGAGGCCAACAGTAGGCTACAAAACTTCAGTTTGCATTAGCGAATTATGTAAAGTTACTCAATCGTAAACCAAAAGTTATAAACTGGGTCAAATTCGTGTGTTGTTAAAAGAATTAACACATTTCCGGATTGTCGTTCCAAAATATGGTGATATGGCACGCTGGTAAGTTCCTTAATCTAGCATATTTAATTAACAATTTACAATCTTTGCAGTTTGGAGTAAATGCAAATATACATTGACAGCTACTATAAGAACGTGTTCACATTTTTGAACATCTGAGCACTTGCCAGCAGTTTTGTTTATAATGTCTACTTCATTATAACTTGAAGGATTGAAATTTTATACTGAATACCTAACATAATTGCTCATTTCAAAGAAACTAAGAATATTTTACTAGATAATGTCTTGCTGAAGTATGGCCTCTTGCATAATACATGTATTTATTCCTTAAAGATCGATGAAGCACGTGATACACAACGGAAGACAACAATTTAAAAATACATAAAACTCGTATAAGCTCCCCTATATTCAACTTAATAAAACTAAAAAATCACCCAAACCAAAAGCCTTATTAGCGTGCAGATAAGACTCAGTATTACTGGAGAGCAATAGTTTTCCCCTATGCAAATCAAGCTTATTGGAGGTATTAAAATCAGCAGTGTCTGAACAGTAGCACAATTCCGGCTGAAAATTTTCAAATTTATGACAAAGGCTTTTGAAACTATTATGAAATATGGCAAATTAATCCAAAGCAAAAATTTATATATTTAGTTTTAATAGCAACATATTAACAATTAATTTCCACAGTTGACTGGGGTTGACACTATGTTCACCAAAACCTCGGAAAGGGCGCATATTTAAGGTATTTGAATCAAATTGACATCTTTGAAAAACCTTACCTAGTCTGACCTAACCTAATACATGACAATTATTTATAATATGATTATTAAATACAATTATCCTATCATGACAACGTAAATTGTGAGAGGTGAGGAGATTATGGAGGACAGAGCCGTGACAACTCCTTAGATTAATCAAACTTCATTTGTTCTATATCTGAGCTCGCACAAGTCGTCCAAGTGCGGCTATACAAAATATTGTTTATGTATACCGTCACGGTCACGACGTCTATAACCTCGAGGATGCTTTACCAGCGACGCCGATAGGTTAATTAGCGAAGTAAAATGTTTATCACAGACGTGCGTCTGCTTATCTATTTGCCCCTCGAGTCAGCTTTTGTCCTTGAGTGCACACCTATAAATGGATGTGCACGTCGTTTTGTTCTGAGTCGCTTCCGGTTTTTCCTTGCTCTTGTCCAGTCGACATGACCCTTACATGTAGTATTACCACCAAGTAACATACAAATCTTCTCCAAAACATTAAACGTGATATAACTAACCCATATCAAAGCGTTTATACCAGAAGTAGCGGCCGAGAAACATAAACGCGGGAAATACAAATTGTTTGAAATTTGAAATTTGAATTTTCCTTATGGGAGAAAAATACGTAAGTTGCAAAGGAGGGACCCTTCACATTTTTTGATGCAACGAAGCATATAACGTATTGCAAGCAAAAAGGCGTTGGTATCAGCCAGAGTATTTATGCGTCACTTCTAACTCCGCATTTCCAAATACCCTTTAAATGTTTGTAATAGAAAATATGTTACATAGAATTGGCAACGTGAATTCCTGTTGTAATTTGACATAGGAATCGATTACCCTTATACTGTAAATCTTAACAAAACCTTGAAAAACGGTGATAGAAAGTAATGTAATAGTGCACGGAAATGAAATTCATCTATAATTATTCCTCTCAAGCAATTTCGGAAAATTAGGTTCATAAAATGTGATATTAATAATGATTAATAGATTAATAATGTGTTGTGTTATTTGTGGTTTTAGTTTAAAATATTAGATAGATCTTATAAATTACAAAGTAAGAGGTGATGCAGAATTATAACAATTGATTTCAATTTATTTGGCAGCAAAACTTTGTGCTTTGTTGAATCAAGAAATGAGAAGGGTTCCCTTTTTGAAATTTACGTGTTATTCTTCCATAAGAAAAATTCAAAATTCAAAATTTGAATAAATTGTATTTCCGGCATGTATGAATTTCAGCAGCTACTTTTGGTATAAAAGCTTTTATATAGGTTAGTCATATTACGTTTAATTTTTTGGAGGAGTTGCGTGTGTTACTTGGGGGTACTACTACATTTTAGCCGTAGTCTTCTTAGTCCCACCGTGATCCTTTACCTTTGTCGCCCCTGATGTGGTCAGTAATAATGAGCAGTCGTCATTTTACGCGCGGCAGTTCATTGCCCTTGCCAAGCAAGCGTCGCGCCCCACTTATACCACATCCCCCCACGTCGCACCGCCATTTTGCTAAGTTTTGCTGGCGCCTCGGGTGCAGCGTTACAATATATACACCTAATTGATTCTAATATGCGAAGTTTGAATAATAATTGAAAAAAAAAACTCTCTCGAAAGTATGGTTTGATATACTTCTTTGTGGAAAAGTTGAAATTTGGTTCACTATTATGCATGGCAAATATGAATAAACCCAAATTTTGTACGACTGAAGTGAGACACTTTTATTGTTCGCTAATTCGACAACAACAATTAATTATAAAATTCAACGTAATGCATTCCGCCATATAGCAACAATGCATCTTTTAAATATTTTCAAAGAATAAAAGACTAAACAAAACTCAACAATAAACAGTCCAAATGCAGCTAATTATTGTTCTTACCCATTATATTTAACGATAACATTTACAAAATTTTACAGGTAAACTTGGCTAACGGCAATTGTGGGGCCGAAATGGGTTTGCGTGTACTGCTACAAAGTTTATTAGAATTTGCCGGATCGGATTCAAATGGAAGCAGTTTGGGGTGGGTGAGATTTTTTTTGAACTTGTTCCATTTTGACTCATTTTATTTGTTCAATTTGAACATGGTACAAATTTGAGCGTGAGCTTGGGTGTAAATGTTTGCAACAAAGTGATAAACCCAGGTAAATTCCTCATTAACATCTTAGCGATTGTAATTTGTAACCCTTACTCGAATCCAAATCTACCTACTTCAAGGGCTACTACAACCTCACTTCTTTTGTTTTGCGCAAAATATGTTCGGAATTCGACAGTAGTGCGGAATCATTATCGGAAAAATTGGAGTTTCATCGGAAAAAACTAGTAAAATTCACATATATGAGGACTCATGCGATCTGAACTCACGACTGTAGTTTGGAAAGTGCAAACTGAGAAACCAGCCAAAAACTCCTCTTTCTAGCATAATATACTCAAGTCACACATGCTGAAATAGGTGTATAAGTATTTTATGTATAAGAAACATAAAACTTTTTGTATTTATTAATAAATGATAACGGGTATTTTTTGTTTCACACATGTTTTTTTAAACTAAACTTTACAATTTGCTTCTATTACTTTGTACAAATTTTACGCACTGTGCAGACCCATTTATGGTAAAAATTGCCTTGAGAAAATAAACACTTGGCATACTACTAGTAATTAATTGAAAATTTAAAATAAGCAATCAATCATACTCATATAACTCCAACGATGGGATCCATTATTTTATTTAACTGATAGCAGGGTGAAAGCTATTCCTCGCAAAATATTGTAAAATAAAGTCAACTTGGCAACCTAGAAGCAAAAAACTTTTTAACAAAATATAAATACATTTTTAAAAATTTGAAACATGTAACAAAACGTACAAAGTTTAAATCGATCTAAATTCTATATAAATGGCATGTATTTCGTACCGCTTCCATGTGGTAGAAGTTTCCAACGTTGCACTTGAGAACTGGGATTGACATCAGAATCTTTTGTTCAATATTGCTACTTCTCGGCACATTTCTTATATTTGCTTGAAATTTGCTTGATATTTTGTATACGATTGACAATAACGAGGCTCCGGGGACGGCGACAAGTATTGTACAAAGCAAATAAAATACAAAGATATTATAAATAGTCCCGTCAATTACAGATCGCAGGCGAATAAGGCAGAATAATATAACACACAATCCAACAACTGCGTCCATTTTTATTACTGGCAGAAACGCAAAACTAAACACTTTGTTGTGCAACTGATTAAACAGTTGCATTGAGCGATAAACATAAATACAATCGTCTGTTGACCGTGCCTGGGTGATTGGCCATTCCATGCTTTAGACAAACAAGCGCATAGTTATTTCAGCATCAAAACTGTTGATTTCATTTCAAATAAAACTAACCATGATTTTCTCAACCATGTCACCAGTGTACTTATAGACGGAATAATGGATGCCATGCACAAAACTAAATCACATGAAAACATAGCCATATATAGCGGATAAGTTGCCAGGTACGCAGTGGCATACACTCCTGAAGAAAATATTGGAAAGTTAACCGCATGTAGCATTGTAGCTGACGATGCAGCGCAACTAGCCATGCAAATCACAAAAAATTTAAACAATTTTCCAGTTTTTCCAGAAGTAATACGATTGCCGAAATAGTTCAACTTGCAGTATTTTGTGTCTATCAACGTTTTATTTATTAGATATCATAAACTATACACTTTTTTTTATTTAATTGCTTGCTTTGTAGTGTCTTACCGAATAATAAATAGAGACAGAATACATTGTTAATCAAACCAATTAATTCAGCTCCGTATTTCATTACTGTAAGACGACAAGCGAATGCAGTAACTATTGACAGAATTAGGAAAAATAAAATAATTTTCAGGAGAACTTCTTTTTGACTGTATATACGAATTATGCAGATTGTGAGATTACATCCTTGCAGAATTATTGCAAGGTATGCATAAATTTTCCGCACTGTGTGATTTGTGACAACAAGCATTTTCTGTGCCTTTTTGTTATATTCTATTTGAAGTAACTGAAATCTTGACAATATGACTAACACTCGCTTAAAAAACTCAATTTGATTAACACAGCACATTGAATTTTTTCTTGCAGTACAATTATTTCTGATGCATTAACGTGTTAAATAAAACATGATGTAGTTGATTTGGAAGGAGTTATTTACAAACTAAAAACTACAAATGGAATGGTGCCTTTGATTGTATTATCATACTCTTTATTTAATGATTCACCTTTTTGCTGATACATAACGGCCAATTTTGAAACCCATTGTCAAACTTTTGGAATTTATTATTATAATTACATACATGCATGTTACAATTATATAGGACTAATTGCACAAATAGTGTTCTTTAGAATATCAATGACAATTAAGTATTATTACTTATGTATTCAATCCTTGCTTATCATAATATGTGGGCCACCCTGTAATAATATTACAACATAGGTTACAAAACTGATAATTACTACCATACCATATAATTATTTTTTGCTTTGGTTACCAAAATCGACGTAATTAATTTCAATATATCAAATGTTTGTAAATTATTTGTATATTTTGCATGATCATGACTTTAAACTTTGTTGTTGTTTTTTTTTCGATATGCATTACTATTCAAAGGAATCTTGAAAGTTAGCAATGTGTTGCAAGGTTTGCCTTGTTTTATACAGTTGTTTAACATGCTTATTTGCTTGTTAAGCAGTGCTAGTGCTGGTGTTACGGTACGAGACTCGCACTTTTGTTTAAATTTAATGCAACTATGATGGGTTCAACTTAATACATTTGCAAGGCGTAATTTGTAGTCATAATTTGGGATTTAATTTAAACCACATGTTTGAAGACATTGAAAAAATTGTTTTCTTTACAGTTTGTGAATTCAATTGATCTTAAACGAATTTATATAATCACTTTTCGGGCAATTCCTAGACCCTAGAAATTTCTAGCACTAATTTAGATTACTAATTAGTATTTAGGGTAGTATACAGTCACAATTAAGTTACGTTATAAAACTGGTCAATTGCAAGTTTTAGAACGATATACTTTTTTGAGATACATTAGGAATTTAGAATTTTACAATAAATGAAATGCCATTTATCCATGAAAACATCATCAATATAAACAATAGATAAAAAGATTCTCTACTTCATTGTATGATAACTCGACAAGCTATAAACCATATTGAGAATTTGGGAAAAAACGTTTGTACCTGTAAGTGTACCTGTACCAACGGTATGTTAATTCCATTAAATGTTGGGTATTTGTAGCTGAATGTAATCTAGTTTCTTATCTCCGTCCCGTGAGAGTATAAATACTATATTTTATATTATTATAACTGTGAATAATGTTTATTAATAATTAACTTATAAAAGCAGATAATGGAATAATGAATTTGAATTTGAATTAATAAATAAATTAGAATTTGAATACAAAACAAATTTGCGAATAAGATCGCACACTAGAAATTCTAAAAAATTTGAATTTTTGGCATAGTAATAAGTAATAATTTGCATCTTACCGACCTTTATTAACAAAATGTTTTCTTTTTAGACAATAGTTAAAAGGCTTGGTTGGAGTTTAAAATATTCATAATATTAATATATTCAAAGGAACAAGCTTTGGAATTTTAGAGAAGCGTTCGACTCGGCAGATCACTATTCAATTCAATTTGATAAGTAAATATTTTTAATCAAAACGGCTTAGCCATTTTTATTTAAATTTGAAAGGGCTTAAGACTAGTGTAATTATTATTTCAGGTACCTACCTAATATTTTCGCCAATTTCTTCTAAAAATGCACGAATTAGAAAAAACCCGAAAAGCAACTTTTCAATCAGTGCCACAAAGGTAAGGCTAAATTTCAATATAAAACTTATGTATTAGGCACAGCAATTCCGGCCAATTGTTCAATCATTGTGTCCGGTCTAAAGAAAAATTCCATTTCCTTAATCTGGTATTTCTCGTTCAGGAGCATAACTGTTGTTCCAAAAAATTCCACCCTGTTGCCACATGGTTTAATAGTCAAAATTTCTCCGTTGCGTTTTGGGCATTTAACTTCTCCTTCCACTTTACCCCAATGCCTCCATTTGAACACAACCTTGGGTTGAGTACAGTAAACTTCAAGAACTTCAAATGGAAAACCTCCCTTCATTGCAGTTCTGAAGATTTGATTTGATTCCTTTTTATCTGGAACTTTACTGG
>JAQFYP010002516.1:0-12547 GCA_034694865.1 Bilobella braunerae | reverse complement strand
CATTGTCGCTAATAACTATTGACTTGTGACAAAGGGATAAGAGTTTGATGTTTCCTCTTAGGCTGCCAGATTCGAACTCCCCTTCACCCTCATTTTGACAACCCCCAAAATGACCCCCAAATCCGAAAATTCGGATTTATCGGATTTTTGCTAGTTTTGCATGAAAAAAAAGTTATGATGATTTCAAGGACGCAAGTGACCCCAGAGCCTTCATCCTTATATCAATGGCCCCCTAGATGACCCCCAAATGCGAAAAATCACATTGTCGGATTTTTGTGGGCTAGCATGATACAGAAACTTATGATATTTCCAAGGCCCAAAACGACTCCAGACCCTTTCCCTTATTGAGATGACCCCATGAATGACCCCCAAAACCTAAAAACCGAAAAATCGGGTTTTACGGGTTTTTTGCTAGTTTGTTTATGAATCGAAACGTTATGATGGTTTCAGCGACATATGTTACCCCCAACCCTTCAACCATTATAGGATGACCTTCTAATTGATCCAACCCGTAAATTTGGTTTTTCCTAGTGTTTTAAGTACCAGTACAATACGCTACTTAAGTTACGTGCGTTTGCAACGGTTTATTAAGTAGCGTATTAGCTACTTTATGGGAATGTTCTGTCCGTCTGTCTGTCTGTCTCTCCGTCCGTCTGGTTGCGCGATAACTCTCGAACGGGTTAACTTTTTTCAAATCTGTTTTCAGCTTTAGGTACTAGGGGTAAAGTGTGAGGCCAAGTTTGAAGATAGGTCACAGGGGCCTGACCATTCTTCTTCATTTTGACGATACTCTAAATGACCCCCAAAACCGAAAATCGGATTTTTCAGATTTTTGCTAGTTTTTTCATAAATGTACAAGTTTTGATTGTTTTGACGACCTAGGTGACCCCTGACCCTTCCTTTTCTCGACCCCCTAAGTGACCCCCAAACGCCCAAAACCGAAAAGCCGGACTTTTTGGGGTTTTGGTAGTTTTGCAAGAATCAGAAAGTTTTGATGTTTTCAATGACCTAGTGGACTACCGACCCTTCTCCCGCACTTGAATGACCTCCCAAGTGACACGGACCCCCAAAACCGAAAAGTCGGATTTTTCGGGTTTTTACTAGTTTGGCAGGAATCAAAAAGTGATGATGTTTCAATGAACTAGGGGACCACCGACGCTTTTTTCTTCTTTAAATTACCCCCTTAATGAATCGGACCCCCAAATCCAAAAAATCGGATTTTTTCCGCTTTTTACTAGTTTTCGTTTTCAATGAGAGCAAGAATCCACTTTTCTACTTTCGCTTGAAGATATGCTTGTGTCAGTACAATACGCTACTTACGTTACGTGCGTTTGCAACGGTATATTTGTTCTAGTAAGCTTTGATTTCATAATGTTTAAAAATTAAAAAAAAAACTTGTTTCGAGATTGTTTTTGAAAATATTGTTTTAAAATTTGAAACTTGAGTTTTCTTTAAAGTTAATAACAGGGCAATTTTAAAAATTTTAAGTGAATTTGAATTGTGTGAAGGATTGGTTAAAATTTGAATAATCAGAATGGATGCTTTTCAAATTCTAAAACTCTAGACTTTTCCAGTTTCAAATGTTTATTTAATTTCAATTCTTTTCTCTAAAGTTAGCGATTTTTTTTTGATTTTTTTTTCAATTGAGTTTGAAAATACTTTTTTTTGAATCTTAAAGCCAACTTGGAAAACTAGTTAATTGATACTTAATTAATTGGCAATTAACTCATTTAGTTACTAATTAGTAATTTGACTTTACTTCGTTGACCAATTGATCAATGGATTTTTTTTTCTAGAGATCAAAGGTCAAAGCCTCTTTTTCTGAACATGTGCCTCCTACGCAGTACACTTTCGACAAAAGCCGGTTCTTACGCATTTGGTTGGTGACGGTGTTTTTGGGCTGCGTTTCGGCAAGGCGTGCGTCAATAGTTTCTGCGAATTTCGCGACTTCCTTTCAGGGTATTAGGACTGGAAAAGTTAACAGAAAAAAGCGTTAGCAGAAAATTCGTTTGCAGAAAAATTGCGAAGTTGGCAGAAAAAAAGTGTTCCGATAACGCATTTTTCTGCTAACTTTTTCTGCCAATTGAAACTTTTTTTTTCTGCAAACGCAATTTTCTACTAACGCATTTTTCTGCTAACTTTTCTTGCCAACCTGACACTTTTGCTGCTAACTTTTTCTGTTAACTTGATCCACCCTTCAGTAGAGAGCAATTTTCTCTCTTTGTTTTTTTTTTTAGAAAAAGCGTTCTTAGACAGTCTGAGATTTTTTACAAAATTTAAAAAATTCTACTCCTAGAATTCAGTTACTGTTTTCACCGCCAAGAGGCAGCGCCACTCGCCCGGGAGGTAGAGGGGCTCCGGACATGTGGAATTGGCGTGTCGAAGCCGGTAACGCGGTTCAGAACACAGTTATCGAATGTCAGCGGCGCTTCGTCAGCGATTACGATTTCTTTGTTTTATTCACAAACCAACAACGGAATTCGAATTTAACTAATTACGCTATTACTTATTTAAAATAATTAAATAATTAAACTGTGCCGTAATTGCTTAATCACATGCGGTGACATACCCATATTTTTTATTTCAAAATATTTGATCAAGGTCACTGCTGTTCAAAATTTTTAACGATCGAAATCTAGTACACAACTTCTTGTTAGGTTTGACACTACAGACAACTGAGCGGTTGGAGTGTGGTAGAATCAATGCTTTCACAATGCTGTTTAAATTTTTAAAATATGAAATTTGAGTTTCAAACTTGTTTTTGAAAATATCGTTGAAAATTTTGAAAGAAAATCTGTGCTTTTGAAGTGTTTTTTTTTAATATTGTGTAAAATTTGAAATTAAATTCGTGCTTTTGAAGTGTTTTTTTTTTAATATTGTTTTTTTTTAAATAAAAAAAAATTAAAATAAACTAGAGTTTTTCACAACGTGAGTTTGAAGACTTTGGGGAAATTTTGAGTCAGAGTTTTGTATTTACGTCGGTTTCAAGGGCGTCAAACTCAACACTGTAAAAAATCGGATGAATCGCTGAAAGGACTTTGTAAAAAAAAATTGTATTCGAGCCTTTTCCTAAGTTATAAAAATTGATTTAAAAAAAAATTGAATTTCTAAAAATATATTTTGATCTACATGAAACAATGACTAAACTACATTTTCCAAAATGTTCGAAAAAATCACTTCGAAGTAGTAAAATCAAGGATTTTCTAAAGTTTAAAATTGTAGGTTTTCCGTTTTTTGTTCAAAACATGTAGAATATTTGTTCTAAAAAGGCGGACAAAGCGGGACAGAAAAACATAGATCTCGAAGGTCGTGTAAAGTTCATCTCCCTCCATGCTGTCATCAACTACACCGTCTCCCTCCTCCTCCTCATACAACAACAACGCTGAAAATCGCTGAAAATTTTATTTTGAGAATGAAAGACCTTCAACCCCGAATCGGTCCCTCAAGAGTCGCCCTACACTTTTGTCGTGCCTTCAAATCTGTCGCCATCTCCGCCGTCTCCCTTCTCCTGCTTATACGACAGCGATGAAAATCGATGCAAACTAGTCCGTGACCTTTCCAGGCCGTCTCCACATATCTCATGTTTACGTCACATTATTATGTCATGTCCATGTCAATGCTGTCATCCGTTATACTGCCTGGTCATACAGCTTCACTTGAACGGGTTACGCTGAAAATCGCTGCAAACTCTCTTCGCTCCAAAAAAAATATTGTGTACAAAAGCCATGCTACTTACTACTTACTACTTACTACACCTACTTTTGCCCTACCCGGCATTTGCTACTCGAATCTTACAAAATCATGAACTTAAATGATGTGAAAATTTAACAAGTGGCAAAAAATCGCTGAAAATCTATAATCGCTTATTGAAGTCGCAAAATAAGAAAAAAATTCTGGGCAGATTATCGCTGGTGTGATCTAAGAAACATGATTTAGACAAGCTGAAACTTTTCAATTTTTTTTTTAAATCTCTAAAAATTGACGCAAAGGAATTATTGCGCCAAATCAAACGACCCCATACCCCATAAGTATCATAAATGTTTTTACTACGAATTTGCCCCCATTGACAATTCTTATTTAGCGAATGGCATCAAGCTCATTCATTTCAAGATGACATCTTCCGCAACTGCAATTGTGTCATTAACTTATAAGTAGCCAAGGTAGAGGAACAAGAACGCATAAGGGTCGTCTCTGACCCTTGAAGGGTCCTTAGGAGCCTGCAGCGCTGAAAATCGCTGAAAACAATTTTTCAAGTGTGAGAGCCCGTGAAGTTCAAATTCGTCCACTAAGGGTCGCTCTCCACTTAAGTTGTCCTCCTCGCTTAAAATCGCTTAAAAGTGAAATGAGTCCTTCCAGGCCGCTTACACATGTTACATCATTGCCATGTCATGTCAATGATGCTACTATACGTCTTCTACTCTTCTACTATACGTCGCTCATACAGCAACATTTGAACGGTTACGCTGAAAATCGCTCCAAAAATACAAAACATGATTTCATACATGCTATCTACCACAATGTAAATGAATGGAAGAATTCTAACGAATCTAGCGAATTCCTAAAAATCCCGTCGCAATAGCTGATAATAGAACAAATGGCGGGAAATTGCTGAAAATTTATAATCGCTGAAGTAAATCGTTTTTAGTCACTAAAAAGCAGAATATCGCTAAAATGATCCGTACACAAAATTCCACTCAAATCGTTTTTTAAAATGTCACAATTTATACAAAAATTTTTTTTTTCTTGAATCTTTCTTTTCTTTTCTTTTTTCTAAGAAAATAAAATATAATTTTGATCTGCAAGAACCAATGATTTGAGATAGTTTAACGAGTTAGAGCTTCGCTGGAAACCTAATGCCTCTTTTAGAAAAAAGTTTTCTTGACATCCTGAGAGTATTTAAAATTTTCAAATTCTGCTAATGAGCAAGTAATTGACTTGCTTATTCAAAATAACTAAACTACACTTAATTATTTATAAGTTATAAATTATAACTAAACTAATATTGTATTTCAAAATTTTAAATGCTTAATCTAATTCCTGAAACTTATTTTTCAAATTCGAAATACGTTCTATGAAAAAAACACGTTTGTTCTAAAAATCCGTTCAAACACAGAGCTCGCTAACCGTATAACCAATTTTGAATCAAATGATCTGGTTCAACGGCGTTCAAAATATTTGAAAATTAAGCCTTCAGAACTGAAAATCTGATAGCTAATTGGTTGCTTCTTCGTCACTAGCTCAGTATAAGTTTTGTTTTTACAATGTTCTTTTAAACTTGAAAATAAATTTTGGTTTTCGAACTGTTTTTGAAAATGTTGTTTTAAATTTTGAAATTGAATTTGAATTTTTGAAGTTGTTTATTGAAAATTGTGTCTTACAATTTTAAAATTAACTTCAGTTTTTTGAAGTATTGTTGCTTAGAAACTGGTTTAAACGAATTTCAAGTTGTTTTGAGGATTGGTTTAGTTTTGAAAAATCACACTAGATTCAAAAATTAAATTCTAAAGCACTTGAAATAAAGAAAAATAAAAGAAATAGAAGAAATTTCAGGGTTCAAATTTTTATTTAATTTAATTTTTATTTTTGTAGTAAGGCCGTTTACATTATGATATTTATCATATCATATGCAATGTCCTTGGTGTCATTGGTGATACGTCACGCTCATTCAGCAACTGTTGAAAGGTTACGCTGAAAATCGCTTCAAACATACTTGCAAAATATGATTTCATACATCCTATCTATCACAATGAAAACCAATAATGGTAGAATTCGCGATGACATCTAGCGAATTCCTAAAAATCTCGCAGCAATAGCGGAAAATAGAACAAGTGGCGGAAGATCGCTGAAAATTGATAATCGCTGAAGTAAATCGCTTCAGTCACTAAAAAGCAGAATATCGCTAAAATGATCCATACACAAAATTCCACTCAAATCGTTTTCTAAAATGTCACAATTTATACAAAATAAAAATTTTTTTTACGTTGTTTTTTTTTTGTTTTTTTTTTTTGAAATTTTAGAAATTCTAACTTCTCGAATTCAGTTACTCGTTTCACCGCCTCGAGGCAGTGCCACTTGTCCGAGAGCTTCTGGACGCTAAATCGCTTTAATTATTTAAAATACGCTAATGTTTTAAATTTTGAATCCTTAATGCTTACTAAAACTAGTTTTTTCAATTACAAATACGCAATAAAGAAAACGCTTTTGTTCTAAAAATCCGTTCAAACACATAGTCCGGTAACCGCATTACCACATTTTAAATCAATCAAATGATCTGGCTCAACGCCGTTCAATATATTGTAAAATTTTTGGATTTGAGTAGATTTAAGGTATTTGATTACATCTATTGTTGAAAGTTTTTAATATTTAACATTCAATTTGAGTTTTTAAGTTGGCTTTTGGGAATATGGTCTTAAAATTTTAAAATTAACTTGAGTTTTTAAAGTCTATGAAATGTAATTTTGAGAATTTTAAACGAATTTGAGTTGTTTTCATGTCTGGTTTAATTTTAAAAAATCACATTCGCTGGTTTTTAAATTCTAAAATACTTGTTTTAAAAGAAAATAATTCAGAATTTATTATAGAAAGAAATTAGAAAGAATTATACTTTTCAGGTTTCAAATTTTTATTTAATTTCAATTTATCTTTTGTAGAAAAGTTAACTGTTAACGATTCATCAAATGTTTTTTCTCAATTGAGGTTGTGGTTAGACTGAACGTTTTTTTTTATTTGAAAGCGAACTTTGAAAAATAGTTAACCGATAATTAGTTAATTGACATTTCACTCACTAGTTACTAATTAGTTAATTGACTTACTTTGTTGACGAATTGATCGAAAGCTGGGAAGATGGAGTCGGCAAACTGCAACTCGGCAATGGTAGTGACTGAAAGGAGACATTTAGAACAACGTTTTTAAATTAAAAAATGAAAGTGATTTAGAACAATAATTAGAACAACAATGAATAGTGACAATTCATTTTCAAAACTAGAATGTAAGCAAAGGCATGAATAAGCAAGGGAGAGTAAGCAAAGGGAGAGTAAGCTTAGGAGTAAGCAGAATATCGGAGAGAAGCATAGTGAGGCCGAAGATTCTGGCCAAAATGCTTTGCGTTTCCTTCTCAATTGACTTTATTGCGAGGTCAAAGGTCAAATGCCTTTTTTCTGTTAACCTAAACCTAACGGCGTCTTTGGGCTGCGTTTCGGCAAGGCGTGCGTCAATAGTTTCTACGAATTGTTTGGCTTTTTTCCAGCTTACTACGACTCGTATGTCGCATGGAGAGCTTCTTCTGCGGCACAAATTTCACGTCGGCCGGATTTGTGCAAATTGTCAAGATTTTGGGATAAATTTGACACAGAAGGTTCGATTGCTTATTTTTTAACGCTGACGTTTCCCGTATCCATTAGCTGGAAACTATACAATGTCAATGATGGGGTTGCATTGTGCCGTTATATTACTGAACGGCGTCAAAGCTAAAAAAATAGAAACTGAAATTTCATATGAAATTTTTATTTGTAAAGCCAACTGAAGTTACAATGTAGAAAAAAAAGTATTATAAATGTGACGCGCGTCGGCGGCGCATGATTCTTGTTTCCATTGGCACGACAGTTAGATTTTTCCTTACATATCAGTAGTGCTCTTCCGCTTTTTCTTTGCCTAAAGGAGACCTAATTGTTAACGTTACTCTAAAAATTGACATGACAGTGACTTGCGACAAAACGAAACCAAAAACAAACGACGTCAGAAGAATTGCGGAACTGTTTCTTATTACGAATTTGACCCCATCTATAGTTTTTATTTAGCGTATGATGTCAAACTCAATCTTTTCGAAATTGGCCAGTTCCGTAACACAATTGCGACATTTAGTAATTGCAAGATTAGCCAATTGTTAATTACCGGCATCATTTCCATTTAATTTCGTAAAATAAATGGATCACAAAATCGAGTGGGCGTCGCATGCGCATTAGGTTTATGATGATGGTTTAAGGTTTTGATTGAATTTGAAGCGCTTTTTCATCCTGGAAATTGCGCAGAATTGACTTGCGTCAATATCGTTAACGGCGATATTTTTTATCGCACGACGACCATTAACCTAGTAATTTAGAAAATACTGCCTCTAATGGCATATTTTCTTGAACGGCGTTGAAAACACGTCGTTTCACGGCACGATAAAGTATAAGAGAAGTCATTCAACAAGACAGTGTTTTTTTTTAAAACGCCCAAAACGGAACTTTTTTAAATTAATTTGTTTTCAGAAAATTCAGACGTGTGATTTTTAAATTCTTTTTAAACAAATACTTCCAAAGAAGTCCACTGAGTTTTAAAAAAAAAACGGTTTTGTCAGGTTGATTTTACAGAAGTTTAAAAACCCTAAGTTTTTGAAAATGGATTTTAAAAAATCTTAATGTCCTGACTCAATTCTTTTTCTAAATTTTTAGAATACTTGTCAATTCTGCCAATACCTGCGCCGTCTATCTACTCCTCATGCAACAGCGCTGAAAATCGCTGTAAACTATTTGTCTGAGGGCCTTCAAGTCCTATATTGGATCCTTCAGGGTCGCCATTCACTTATGTCGTGTCCTTCGCTAATGACATCAGCTACATCATCCCCCTCCACCTCATGCAAAATCGCTGCAAAATCGCTGAAATTTTTTCGAGGCCTTTCAAATTTGAATTTGAACCTTTGGATCCGTCAAGTCCACTTATGTAGTGTCATATTCATCTTCATTAGTGTGATCAGCTAGGCATTAGGCATTATTCGCCCTACTCATCCAACAACGCAGAAAATCGGTGCAACCTTAAACGATTCCCGGACCACTCCAAGCCGTCTCCACATGTCATATTATGTCACGTTATGATGTCATGTCATGATTGTGTCATCTAAAGTTATGCTTATGATGTCATGTGATCGGTTGCGCTGAAAATCGAAGCCTTCTGCACGGACGCATGTCAGCGGCGCTTCGAGAGCGATTACGTTTCTCCTCGTCTTCTTCACAGACTAATAACACAATTGAAAGTTAATTAATTAAGCTAATACTTAAGTATTCAACATAATTAATGTATAACTTAATTATTTCACATAATTTAAATTGTAAAACGTTAATAACCGTGTTCTAATTTAAAAAAATACTCAATCAAATGATGGATTTAAACGCCGTTCAAAATATTAACATATTAGAGTTTAGCAGGTCACCTCTAGAACAGATATGGTTCCGCGTTGTCCGGTTTGAGGTTGCATTGTACTAAACTTCAAGATTTGAGTTTTTAAAATTATATCTTGGATTTCGAAGTTCTTTTTGAATATATGGCTATAATATGAATATAAAATTAACTTGAGATTTTTAAATTGTAGTTTTGAAAAACGCAGACAACATGTACCAAGCGAGTCTCATCTGTTATACCTCTTATACTCAACTTCGCTTGAACGAAGCGAAAAACGCTAAAAATTATAAATCTTGTAAAATTAAATAATTAATATAAAATTATAAAATTTTGTTACGCTAAAAATCGCTGCCAACAGATCCACCTCTTACCGCCTCAAAAATACTGCGTATGTACAAAACAGTCCTTCAAGGTGCAGGATACAGTCCTTCTGCACTGACGCTGCCAGTTCTGGGCCAAAACCGCACGTCAGCAGCGGAGTCATTAATTTATTATAGACACTTTTCGATACGGTTTAGTTCCTCGATCCTCGTTACAATTTGAAAGTTTTATAAATTTCATTTTTTTAATGTTTTAAATTTAAAAAAAATAATATTGTCACCTCAAATCGTGACGTATCGACTGGGGGGACTCAAGGGCAATGATGGGGTCGTTGGACGACAAACGATGGGTCACGACTGTGACGGATGTGCAAATAAATGTTTATTTGCACAGAAAATAGATAAACCAAATAATGTACAACCAAATGAACTAAGGTCAATGAAATCTATTAACAGTCGAATAGACTAATGCTAGGGCAAAGGCCAAACGACGACTGAGCCCCCAGGAACTGAGGATCACGTCTCTTTATAGACGTGAGCCAAGTGAACAAAAATAAACATGTGAACAGAAATGAACATGTGAACAACAATCCTAACTAACTAGTAATAAGTCACGAGTACGGCGTCGGCGAGGTCGTTGACGTCGTGCGCGTGACAATATGCTCAGTCGAAATTTTTTTTCGAAAGTTAAAAAAAAGTCAGAGAATCTCACCTTTTTAAACTTTTCAGCTCATTTCAATTTCTTCTTTTTTTTTAAAAAAAAGTTTTTCAAAATTTCAAGTGTTTTTTTTTTTAATTCAGGATGTCTGTTACGAAATTGCGACACCTGACGGGTGCGTCAGCTTCTAATTTTATGCCAAAGCAAAGGCCGCGGATAATCTATTTTTAAATCTAAGCCAGTGGGTACATAATTCTAGAAATCATAAGAATAGTGACTAGTTTTGAAGTCCTAAGTGAATAATCGGCATTGTTCAGGTCGTAGTTCAGATCTGAACTGTTTAGAAACCCAAAAATCATTGATCAACTTGAACATCATCATTTCATTCACCGTCACATCTCATATTTTATCATGAATTGATCAATTCACACACAACTGAGCGACTACGTCCACAACATGGTGCCGAAACCCGGGAATTGGTAATTAGTAAGTCGAGTAATAGCATTATACACTACTAACTACCTCGAACAATCTCATTAAAGGGCGATATTAGTTGTGTGTCAATCTCTTCAAGTAATTTCAGTGTTTATGGAGACACGATTCAAGTTAAAGAAAACAGGCGAAGCTTCACCCGATCAACGTTCAGCGATCTCAATGGATCAATCAATCACTGCTCCAGTTCTAGCTCCAGCCTCTACTGAGTCAAAAGTCAAGGTTAAAGCACTTGGGACGAGTGCTCTGGCAAATCCAGAAATCAAACAACTCAAGTCACGCGTCAAAGGTCATGAATTCAGCATCAAGCTGTTTCAGGATCAAGTGAAGATTTTCACTGATGGAGACTCACAATTGTCAAAGGCTACAATCACTGTTCATAAGCGAGCAATCGACCGCTTCCGGAATGATCATTCCGAACTAAGTTCTGCCGTCTTCGCTACTTGCACAACAGATGACGAAGTTTTGAAACAAGTCAAGGCACTGAGTGTAAGTAGCAAATTGTTAGATGAAATTGAAGTATTTCTAGCAGAGTTGGATCCCGGCGAAGTCACTCCAGCTCATACAAAGCGTAAAGTCAACCTGCCAAAACTCGAGCTGCCAACATTCGATGGCAAGTACGAGAACTGGCTCTCTTATCGTGACCTCATCACCACGTACATTGTGGACAATCCCGACCTCACCGGTGGCGAGAAGCTAGGCTACATCAAGCCTACGCTGAAGGGCGATGCGGAAGGTATTATAAAGAACTTTGAAAATACAAATAGCAATTATAAAGAGGCTTGGGACTTGATCAAGTCTAGATATGAAAACAAGCGTGAGATTGTTTTCACATTAATTACAAAATTACTCAATTTTAAGGCCATGTCAGGTGATAGCTCACCTCAGTTTAGGAAGCTTCTCGACACTTTCAATGAGTCTTACAGGTCACTCTCAGCTCTTAAGGTTCCAGTCGAGCACTGGAATGACATCCTCGTCGTCATCATCATTGATCGCCTTCCATCCGAAATCGAATGGGAATTGGTCAAGACGATCAAAGGCACCGAGGTGCCTAAGCTCTCTGATGTCAAGGAGTTCTTGGAGGACTACCTCCGTGGACTCCAATCGATTTCCGCTCCTAAGGTGACCACCGATGGAAGCAAAAGAGAGAGGAAACTCAACCAGTCTTCGCAGCAGTCCTTGACTGCTCAAGCGTACTCTACTTCCGGAAAGGAGTTACACTCGACTCAAGAGCGCAGACGCAAGTGTCCGAAGTGTGGAGGCGAAGATCATTGGCTCCACAAATGCGAATCATATTCCTATCATTGTCAATTCCTGAAAGGCGTAAGTTCGTTCAGATAATTCTTTTTGTTTCAATTGTTTCAGGAGTGATCACTCCTACAAGAACTGCCAAGGCAACCTCACTTGCTTCAAGTGCCAAGAGCGACATCACACCGCCTTACACTTTGAGAAGACAAGCGACAAGGTTGACCCTGCTCCTAATTCTGGAGGATCCTCCAGTGCTTGTCATCATGTCTCAATCATACGTGGACCACCCTTGGAACTTGTAGCAGAGAAAACAGTGTTTCGGAGGGGCGTCTCCTGTCCCGGATCATCAACATCAATTAAATTCGCCCGCGTTGGTACCTTTTTCACTTCATTCTGTGGCGTTTCTTCAATACGCCGTGTCACGAGCCACGATCCGGACTCTCAATTTGGATTGATCAATCCAGCTCCTAATTTTTTTTCACCACGAGGCTCAAAAATACAGTATCACTCACGTCAATTTTGGAATCGTAATTTCTGGAAAGCTTAATCGCTGAGATCTCAACGTTATCTGCAGCAATCATCAATCGTGAACTCCGCACTTAATCAGTATCAATCACTCATCAGTCTAATCTCAGTCATCTCAAACATCTACAATTTCATCATTCTCAATTCT
>JAQFYP010002515.1:0-12547 GCA_034694865.1 Bilobella braunerae | reverse complement strand
CATGCAATTGTTCACACTAAAGAAAAACCATTTGAGTGCGGTACTTGCTCAGCGAAGTTCAATTGCCAATCTAACTTGATTCGACATAAAAAGACGCACGAAGGCATTTTATACAAATGCGAGCACTGCGAAAAGGTGTTTAAAGACAAAGGTAACCTCAAAACCCACAATTTGGACCATACGGGAGAGAAACCTTACAAATGCGAAGTATGCCAAAGAAGTTTCAAGCAAAGAAGTGCAATAAATTATCATAAGAGAATACACGAAAGTGGAAAACGGAATTCGCTCAAGTGCACATTTTGCCTCAAAACTTTTGATGATTACCCTACTTTTGTGGAACATTCTAAAACGCACAATGTTGAAAAAGTTTTCAAATGTGACTCTTGCTGCAAACGCTATAGTACGAAAGGAAAACTAAATGCACATCAAGTAACACACAGTACAAGTAAACCATTCATTTGCACCATATGCAAAGCTACTTACAAAAGAAAGTTTGGGCTTTCAAAACACTTAAGGACGCACGGCGCAGCAAAGGCCTAAATTGCTTTGAAATCCAATTTGAAACAATGTACATAATTTATACTTATTAAAAAGGCTTCATAAAACCTAAACATCAAAAAACAAATTAGTGGATCTGATGCTTCTTTAATCATTTCATATTGGAAATAAATGTTGGGGACTAATCCATAAATCTTCCTTTAAGCACTGTAAGCCAAGAGTTGTATTAGCATGATAAATTTACAGACTAATAAAAATAATTAATTAAATGTAAATTATTTAAATGGTGTATTTATTTATAATTATTTCTTTTACTGAATTTACGAAGTTTGTTCTATCCAACTATTTTTCACAGCAAAAGCAGTTGGTTAAAATTTGTTATTTCTAATTACACAACAAGTTTTGGATTTTTTTGCTCGATATTGGGTTCAATTCTTTCAATTTTAAACAGCACCCACATGAGCGTTTACTTATGCAATATACCCCAACAAAGCCTCCTGCTTAGGGCAGGCAAACTAAATATCGCATTTTGAGCTCTAAATATGTATAGTCGCTTGACTTACTGAAACACTACTGTGCACCATTTTAAAGAATTTTGGACGAGATTAGACCTTTTCTAGGATTTTTTAAATTTTAACATTCTTTTCCTTATTCTGAGTATCGTATTTTGATGGAAAAGGGTAAAGCATGAATGGATGAGCTTTCCCCTTAAAAACAGAAATTTAGAGCGGAATTAGTAGTTCATTTTTGTGGAAGTCAAAACAAACATTAAGAATTATATGATAAAAAAAAATACTTAATTAGAATTTCATGCTATACTACTGAAAATTTTACATTACCTGAAAATTCTTTTCATACAAGAACTATGCTTTAGTGGTACAAATAACGTATTAAAATGCAACTTTCAGAGTAAATACGTAATTTTTTTCTGTGAAGGAACGTACAGTGTCCAGATGACATCAGACAAGTGAAGTGTTTCAAATTATCAATTGTATTATTCTAGCTTATTCATGAGTAGTATATTGGTGCACTGATATTCTTGAAAAAGTGTTGAAATGCGCAACTCTTTTTTATTAATTCACCGCATATCTTTCGCGTAAATTAGGGTTCGAGTGGCGTAGTTAGTAGAGTTTCAATTAATATTTTTGAAATGACGCACCAGTATCTCCTCGTGCAGTTACGTGTTTGAGAAATTGGAGCCTCCAGCATACGCTCTCATACAATTTCAATCTCATTCATCGGCTCAGTATACCCAATACTTCAGAAGTATTTGACTAGGTAATGGAAAATGTTATATGCATCACGTAAAATCTTGTGCTACTCCTGAATTCTATTCGGAATCTTACATGTACCGAAAATATTACAAACCATAATCGAAAAAAAATTGGTAGTCAGTATACAGTCCATTTTGCATCTACCAGAAAAATTGCATAAATATATCAAACAAGCTAACGTGCTTGCCGTAAGGAGTAAGTAACTATTATAAGTGCTTTCTGGATGCACATATTACGTTTCTGATGCACGTTTCTAATTGATTTGAAAATACAATTTTGAAACGTTCATATTTGTTAAATGATAATTACAATTAACCAAGTTTGGAATCGTGTTTGAGTCCTATTTTGGATACTTTTTGCTCCAGAGTACCAAAATCTGAAATAATTGCAAAGAAATGTTGAATGCTGTTATCTATCAATAACAATTAACTAATTATACGATGTTAAGCTCTTTGATGATCGTAGTTAACGTAAGTGTACTTACAAACCGAAATAGCACGTAATATATGATTCTCAAAAGTTTACTTTTGTTAATCGTTAATCACAATTAACTAGTTAGGATTTTTTGAACCATCAAAAGATTATAGTTAGCTTTAAGGTACGTAAAAACTTATATTTACTTGTAAATCTCAATTTCCAAAAGTTAATTTTTGGTAATTCTTAATCACAATTAGTTTATTGGGAATCTTTTTTAACCAATTAGAGGTCAAATTTAGGTTCAACGTACGTGTGAACTTCCATTTCCATGTAAAAACTATTTCTAGAAGCTAATTATTGTTATTCTGTAATCACAATTAATTAATTGGGACTCGTATTTTTTTTTACAATTTAAAGGTCATGTTTAGCTTCAACATGCATAAGAACCTTACATGTCAAACTCCATTTCCAAAAGTTAATTTTTGTTGATTGTTAATCACAATTAACTAATTGGAATTACAATTCGTGACTTACTCTTTACTGCCTGGAAAGTAGAAATGTTAAAAAAAGTAAGATAACATAAAGATGCTAAGATTCGAATCCGCGCCGTTCCAAAGTCTAGTTAGGAGTCAGCATTTTGTTCCACTAAACCACTGGGCCTATGTTGAGGAATGGTAAAAATATCATGTATTTATTGAAATGTGAGCCTGACCACGACTCATGCCAGCACTTGGCCTTTAAAAACTTCAATGGATTATATAAATACTTATTTATATAAATATTATCTAGAACGCATAAAATAAAACCTAAAATTAAGTAACTAAACTGAACAGTTAAAATTATAATTAAAATATGCATTCAGTAACTGTTTTTTAGAACTATTACTTGCTACCACTCTAGATTCGTTTAATCTGCTTAACCTAAACTAACATAAAATGTAATTCTGAGTTTTCAACATCATAATCATAGCAACCATGGATTTATAACATAATATTTAACATTTTAAAATATTTTTAAGAAGGGCAGCTTACTATAGAACCATCATCACTACAATTGCTAGCATACAAGCCCTTTTACCCCATAATTGATTAGATATAAATTGCAATGTGCATTGCACAGATACATTACTATTTTAGTATTTTACACCTTCAGTCTTCACCTATTCAAGTATTATGGTTAATACTATTAAACTACTTGTCGGGGTAGTATTGATTACCTTTTTGCCACTGCCATCCACTTCTGACAAACCAGTGACGTTATCGGTAACTTTGTTTGTTTTTTATACATTTCTAATTCTATAGTCATACTAAACAATTGCCTCCATTGAGAAGGCTTGACAACATGTTTACAATTGTCTTATCTTTTAGGAACTAATTTGTGTCGATTCTGTTCACATGGGTAATCGAGCCAATGATGATATACCAACTCATAACGTATCCAATAAAAAATACATCCGTCTAGAGCTACCGTAAGTTCTTAATTCTTAATATCAAGAGTACCGTCGTCTTCATATGCCGTTTTTAGCGAAACGATTTGTATATTTTTTACTGTTACATTAATTAAAATTTCTCTGTAAAGAACATTTCTTGTAGTAAACTAACAAATTCTAGAAACAACTCTATCTTGTCAAAATTATTTCAAGTAGTCACAATTGCACCAAACAATTTGTAACCTTTTTTTAACAATTGTTCTTGTCGGTGATAGAAAAATTGAAAGCGGAATTGCTGTATCCATATTGGAGGTAAATAGGGGGAAGGAATTTGTCAGCACAAAAACGTTCCCTGAATTCAAATTCTCCCTGCTTGAAGACCCCATTCGTCATGATTTTGATGACTTCCGACAAGTGATTGTTCTTGATTGTGCTACGTTGGTGAGTTTTAAAGTAGAGTTTCACAAGATAAGTAAGAATTAGAATTACCGGTGGCATAACATTACCCTGTGTACTTATTTTCAGGACTTAAGTGATATGCCGGTAATGGTGAGTGTGAAATTTATCAATAAGGTCCCAGAGCACACAGTGCGTGTGAAAGGATTCAAAACACGGGCAATACTTTACGGGTAAGGGAAACTTTTTAGATTGCAAAACGCTCCCTTGCGAATACAAAGATTACTTAACATTTAGTTAAAACTTGAAACACTTGAAGTGTTCCACTTCCAACAAGTTTTGAATAAACAAAACTGTTTTTTTTTGAAAGCTTACCTTTCAAATGATTTTTTATCTAAATTTTTTGGTGAGTCAAATGGGGTTGGGAAGGAAATCGTCAAATTCAAATCAAAAAAACAAAAACAAATTGAAACGTGATCTTACAAAAAAAACAGACGGTTGAAATAGAACTGTGGTACAACGATCCGGCTTGGAACCGATGACGTTTAAATATTACTATATTTTTGCTTTTTACATTTTTTTTTTAGAAAAGAGAAGTAGTCACCTCGAATAACAGTACCAATGGACTTTTTGGCAAAAAGAAGATTCAAAATTCAAGCAGAAACGGAGATAATTCTGACAGTTGACGGAGAAAGCCTTACAAGAATTTACGACCCTGAGTACGACAACGCTGCCGTGAAGACGCCGGAATTATATCTAGAAGCTTCAACTTATGAGCTATTAATAATCACTAAATAGCATACAAAAACCGGAAATTAAATTTGTAACATTTCGTCTAATTTAACGGGATTGCGATTGACATTGACACATTTTCTTTAATCATCATTTGTAGTAGCTCAACACCTTACCCACTACCAATAAATTGAAATATTTATTTTTCCATAATCGTTTCATCTACTTAATACTTGTCATATTTAAGATAGTTCATTCTATTGTTCGCTGTCTGTGCGTCAGTTGCGCAAAAATTCCTTCACGCATTCGCTTCTACCATAGCTTGGCAATTCAAAAATATTTTTTCAAAGAAAAAATCAAAATGGAAAGTAAAGGAGTGTGCCTCAGCAGCGCTCCTTCTTAAAAATTTAATCTACTATCGACCAGCCAAACTAGCCCTTCCAAGAACGGGCGTTACCCAGAAATTAAAATTCAATCCCCTGTACTAGCACGAGTTTTTACTTAGCTTAATTTCAATGACGTAAATTGATTCTGCGTAACACAAATACTTGAGTGACCTACTGTGCCTTACAAATGGCTCACATAAATTAACATTAAAGTGTTAAATCTAAAGTAATGTTGTAAACTAAGTAAGTTTTGCCAATGTTACGATGCTATCAGAAAATCCCAATATAGTTGGCGTTAGCGCAATAGTCATAATAAAATATGTTTAGTTTACGGCCGAATGCCCTGACAAAATATTTATTTATCAAGTTATAAAAAAACTTAGAATAATAACAGTAAACTTTCGAGAACAAATTTGTAAAGATTAAATTTAAAAGAAGGGCTAGGGGAGATATGTTATTTTACATTCCCGCAAACTGGATTGGATGACCAACATGTAAGGAAAGGTAGAAAAATGAAGGGGCACGAGCTCATTTGTATAGATATATATATATAGATATATTATATTTGTCATTATGTTATTAAATAGGCAAAACAGACTATGCGTAGCATTCTGCAATTTTACGGGCCTAGTCTAGAAAGAGATGACACCAACCTCACGGCCTTAGCATTCGACTGTATTGCAAATGCGAAGACTCTATCTTCTGACTTTGCAAACTTAGTCACGTAGATATGGGCATACAAGTCAGAGGCAAGGCAATTCTTGAAGAGTGAACCCAATAGTGTAAAGACTTTTTTGTGGCTGATCGGGGGATTTGAACCCAGGCTGGTTAGTGGAAAGAAATAGATGCTATTAACGACTATACCAACTCGGCCAAATTTAGGTGGACTTTATGTTTAACTCTGTTGAAAAAGAGAGTAATAACACCGTCAGATGTAAGTCTTTTCCAAAGGTTTCAAAACACCCAATACCAAACCGGGTGAAATAACAAACTTATTGACCCGAGTTAAGTTACTACTTTTTTACTATATTGAAAAATAAAGTACAAAAACGCTCAGTTTTCAGACAGTTCCAAAAATAATAAAATATTGATAAAGTAAGGTAGGGGTTGGAGTAACTCGTGCTCAACGAAAACATTGCAGCAATTTATCATGACGCCTGAGTTTAGCAATGGGACGTATCAAATTTTGTAGGCGCAAAATTCCACACGTTGCCCCAATCGGAATTTTCTGCTATTTTATAATTTACCGAGATATTGAAGTTCGCAAACTTGAAATTGCATGTTGAGAGATAGGATCATTCTATTATACAAATACACTTTCTGTTTCCTCCACTCGAGAGTGAGCGAAAGGGATGAGAGAATATGAGATAGAAATCAAACAGAAAAGCTTTCCTTTTCTCTCTCAATACAATTTCAAATTTGCGAATTTGACCGCCAAATGTAAAACAGCAGAAAATTCCCTTTAGGGCAACGTATAAGACCGTTACAGTGGTAAAACGTTCAAACATGTAGGGCAGAGACATATTAGACAATAAAAAAAAAATGAAAGTCCTTAGTTTAGAAATCCGAATTTTGAATGTGAGGGATTTTGGAATTCAAGGTGCAATTTCCGGGTGGACGGTACTTGGCAGATTGGAATAAAAAGGGGGAAAATGTACGGGTCTGGAGGCTAAAAAAATATTGTACGAAGCAGGACTTGGACTAGCGCATCTCCACCATTTAAATATTGCGCACCTCCACATCAAGCCCACAAATATTCTAATCAAGAAGACGAAGGTTGACTGCAAAGTGGTAGTTTCAGAATGCAATTTTAAAGCCATGCCCAGATGAGTGTGCAACTCAAATGCGATGGATTGCACCAGATAGACTGCACAATCCTGAAGGGCTTGGAGTCGAAAGTTCGTCTGATATACTTTCTGTTAGATGTGTCTTCTACTGCGTCCTGAGGAAAAGATAGCACCCATTTGGTTAAAAAAAACTCAACATTGCTTGACTCCGATTATTCACATGATGAGATTGGGAGTTGCTGTCTTTCGGCTTGTTGTTCGGCCTGATATCAGCCAATGCGCCGAACAACATCAGCCAAATTGCTCCACACATTTTCTGGTCAACTGTGAGAAAGTGATGTTGTTTTTGGCCAAAGTTGATTCAGTTCAAACCGCCAAAAACAAGTCATTGAAAATTTGTGGTTTGAAAATTACTGAGAGTTTGGGATCAATTTAGGTTGGAAGCCTTGTTGACAAAAAAACTTGGGTTATATTTGTATATATTTCCATTTTATCGCAAATAACGATATACGAAAGTGGCAAATTGCTACAGCACAATGGGCAATTAGGTTAGTTCAGAGTCTTAAGAAAAATTACATTCCCGTTTAGGTAAAGCAACATTCTTGTACTATGTTCAATTTTCGGACGTATTTTTTACTAAGCAAACACCAAATACCAATGCGCTTAAGCTTGTCCGGATTCGTGCCGATATTGTCTTACTTTAAATCTCATTTTTGAGATAACGGAATGTCAATTTGGTTGCATTTTATGCTTTCATTCATATTTTTGCATTCAATCTACACACATCTCTTATTTTTGAGGTAAAATAATCCAAAATTAACAATTTATTTCGTTTTTTTAAAGCATGAATGTATCCAAACAGGAAAGTTTCGAAGCAAAGAGAAGTTTTCCATTTCTTTAAATTCAAATTTTACTTCAAACCGCCAATCAAAGTATTTACTTCGTGACAAAAATTAAGCCTGTTTAGTTTGTGGAATACATCATGGTGCGGAATGTTTACAGTACACTTCAACACAATAATGAATGAAACTGCTGCCAAAATACTAGCATTCAAAAATCATAATAGGAAAAAAAATATACCAACTCCGTTTAAGAGCAATCTTTACCAATTTGTTTTTAGTAGAAACTTTTAAAACAAAGCATCATGTTTAAGGCTTTTCAAAGTTGTTCAGAACACTCCGAAACAACGGGAAAATTTTGAAATTCAACTTGTACAACCGAAACGTTAAAATGAATATTAAAAACAAAAAATATGCCAGTGATTTTTATTTTGAAACGTCCAAAGTCAAACATGATTTTTTGAAATGCTTTCATCGACAAACGGTTTTATTAGTTTATTTTTGAGAAAGTAATAGTAAGAAACCCATTGCGCCTACTTTTAGGATTTTCTAGATCAATAGCAAGTGAATTAGAATCTTCTTATTTACACACTTATTGCTTGAAGATATTGTTACGTATCGCAAATATCTAACTAATATTTCTTGAAGATGATGCTACATGTTGCATTCTGCTGCTATTTTAGTTAAACGTTTAGTAGTACTATTTGTCAATTGCGTTTATATAGTGCATTTTTATTTAGAATTGTACAACTTTTACTGTACTAAATAACCATCATAAATCTTCCTCACACGTTATGAGCAATACTCTAAAAACACAATGCATTTTTAAAATAATTGGAAAGGATTTCTCAATAATTTATTGAGTTTGATTAAGAATATTAATTTATTACTATCCAATACGCCCGTAGTAGCACAATGGGATTTTGTTTGGCTTGTTTACGTCACTGCCGTATATTAATATATGAAATGAATGTGGTTAGTGCAATAATATTTTCAGCTTGGGCCTTCAAAATTGATCGAGAGTTCAATAAACATTATAATGCTGTTTTTAACAATTAATCATTCATATCCTCACTCCGTATAGTTGAATTGGATTGAGATAAGTGAAAATTGAATCAATTCATGATAGTAAAAACTGATGACAATAAATGCGAGAATTTATATACGCAAAAAAAACATACAGCCTTATTTACAGGATGGAAAATCATGTTAATTGTGATGATATATTTCCTACCAAGATCAAAGAAAACCTTACTTCTCTGCTAATGTTCAAATTCAATCGAAATCGCGTTTTAAACTAATCTTTTCAGCATAACTACCGAGGGCCAAGTGGCACGTATTCCAACTTTAAATGGTATTGTTGAAGACGCTGGAGGCAAGACTCTGAAAGCTAAAAACAAAAGGGCTCAAAATTAAGTTAATTCTTAATGCTGTGCGTATAAAAATATTAAAAGTTTAGGATCAATGGTTATTAGACGTCACGTCAACTTGTATTTGATTACAGTGAAAACCCTGGAAGCATATTCTTAGACAACCTACTAATATATTTCTTGAGCATAAGCTATTTGCATTTCTCAATTTTAACTGAGTAGTTTTGTTAGAAGCAAGTTAAATTTTTGTTTTTGCACGAAGGATTGCATGAAGGAAGTTAAAATTAGCTGATGTTTACTTGAAATACATGATAACTTTATTGAAAAAAAAATCATTTATGGTCTGCAGGAAAAAAATCAACCTCACCGGTAATCAAACCAATAGTAAGATAAAAGAAAAATAAGTTTGTTTACCAGTGGCGGTTTTTTTTTTCAAATGTTCTTGTAGCTTTCTTTGCAATACAAAAACAATGCAGCAGTTCATAGTTTTGAAGTTGGAACTTTGTAAAGTTTGGTTGGGCTAATCGTGTTAATTTAAATATAGGTCAACGCGAGGTAAAGTAGAATAAAAATAAAAACAAAGTAAATGATCTAATATTGTAGGAACTTTAAAAAAATTATATAAAACTGACTATACAATTAATAAAAATATTAAATTGGTTAAATAATGTTGGTTCGTTTTGCTTTGGAACTTAACTGCAAAAGAGTCAGATTTGTGTTACTCGTGACGCTAGAATTTGTTTAAAAAAATTATATTACCTGTGCTTGCCGCAAAGTAAGCTGCATAGGATGTAGAAGCATGCACAAAATGGCCCCTGGGTCGCCAATAACGTCATTACGAGATTGATTTTCAAGAAAAATTGCCTTGAGTTCTAAAAACAATAAATAAATAATTACATAAAATATTGGATGTTACATCATTGCATGATTTGCGTTACTACTATTAAAACTTATTAAGAAATCTTAATTCATCATAATTCTAGAACTTAGAAGACAGAAATACTTCACAGAACACGAGTCTCCAGGACTGTACTGCAGACAAGGAACTTGCTGACCGTAAAATTTTAGTGTTTCAAAAGTATGTTCTAATTTCTAGTCTGATTTTTAGTTCGGGTATGATAAAGAATTTATTGGATTTAGAAGTGAGTTATGAAACGAACCCTAAAGTCTTACAGTTAGCAGATCCATAGTTAAAATCAGACCAGTTTAAGGACGTGATGAAAAAATATTGGAACTTTGAATACCAATCAAATCAGAAAAATGTATGCTTAATTAATGTCCTTAACTAATTGTAAGTTAAACTGTTTTTACGTCTCAAAGAAGGAAGGTGTTTAAAAATTTCCGATAATCTTGAGTTGATGGGACCGTCAAAAAAACATAGAAGGAGCTGAGAAAGATTTGGAAAATTATCAACGATTTCCTTCCCAATTTCCGGATATTCCACTGAAGCCAACAAGAAGATGACATTGGGAAAACGCTCAACCCACTTTTCAGGACCAGGTGATCTTCCAACAATTCTCAGGTAGGTGACTCTCATGAACGGCGGAGTTCCTGCTGCACCAAATACGCTATGAACATCAATCTCCAATCTGTAGCTTTCGACCCTGTCAATGCGAAGAGTGACGCTGGACAAGCTCGGAAGTTTGTCAGGATCCAATGCGTTGAAGTGAATGCACTTTTTCTGCCACTCAATTTCAAATTTGTGAGGAACCAAGCATATCTCCAACTCCTTCAGTGAAGTAAAGGGAGGAAGAGTCAGTTTGTGGGAATTTTGTAATTCTATGGTTTGATTTGTGAAGAATCCGTTCAATTCGAGTTTGATCAGTTTGGAGCAGTTGGTCATGCAAAGTTCCAGGGACTGAAAATGATTCTCAGTTATGTCTGCACGATTCGAGTAAACTGTTAACTCCAAAACGCTAATTCTTTTTTGTGACTGAAGCAGCTCCCAACCAGAGTTATTTCCATTGTATACAACATCTAGATTTAGCTTGGTTATAGTTGACACCATTACTGCTCGTACTATGGAGGAGAAGTCGATGGAGGAAAGAATGGGGAGATCAAGAGACAAGAATTTTAATTTGGGCAATAGGTTAAGGAGGCGTTGTAAATGTCGAATCAGTTCACTATTGTTAGGAACGTCGCAAAAGTCAATACTAAGTCGTTTTATTTTGAACCCAAAGGCTTCCGCAATAGAATGGCTTCTTAACGTCATATCTGACAGGTTTGTTGTAGTGAACTTGAACTCAATGGAAGACCAGGGTAGGTTAGGTACGTTCGGAAACAGGGCAATGTTGCAAAATTCAAGGTTTTCAAATGTGGAGCGAAATTTTACAAGACGTGCTCGACACAAACGTGAAGCAGCTTCGTTCCAAGTGTTTGAAGTTAACCTGCTACAGTGTAAAATTTCCTTTGTAGGAAGGTGAGACAGAATTTCTTCCAAGACCTGCAAGTAACAATTAAAGGTTTTACAACATATTTTAATAAATGATGCGAAGCCTGTTTAATTATAACTATAATTTTGATAATAACAACCCAACCTAATTGCTAACAAATTAAGTTTTAACCTGACGTCAAGTTTTTGTTAATATCTTTTAACAAAACCATAAATTTTAAAGCAGCGGTTGGATTTTGTAGCCGAATCATGAGAAATACTTAAACTGAAATATAATTTTGTTTTTTATTAGAATTGTAAATGGAAAAAATTTTCTGTAGCGTTTAGAGTGATAATAATTTAGTCAAAGTACATAATACTATTTTAAATCACTCTGTATTGTAGAATTTCCATTTCAGTCAACTGTATTTAGAGACCGCCAACTCGCACCCAACACATATTTAGAGGCTATACATTTATGGATACCAATGTCAAATTTTAAATTGTGATGTAAACTTTTTTTTCAAAATTGTGAATGTGATGTACAATTTCCTAAAAAGAAAATGTAATTTTATTAAACGAATTAATGTCTCACCATTACTGGAATATCGCTTATCGTGATAAAGGCGTTCTTGTCTTTGGTACTCATCTTTGTAGGCTTTTGATTTTGTCGTTGAAAGTTTAAAAATTAAATAATGCTGTGTCTTGTTTAGAAATTCGTACTGAAGATAAAGTATTGAATAGAAAAGAAAAGGCGGGGAACAATGCAATGGCTCAAAGTAACCCTTTTGTATTATTTTTAAACTATTCAGAACCCTCATAGAACCAAAATGCCTTCAGGCTTATAGCCTGAACTGCCTAAACTGCCTTCCAATTTTATATAAAACGTTCAACATGTTGAGTAAATTCACATTTATAACAAAATTTTTATGATTTTTTTTTTGAAATTATGTGTAGTAGTCATACTATTTTAATTACTCTGTTGAAAAACAGAGTAATAAAATCGCCAGAATGTCTGTCTGTTCGAGTTTTTTTTAAAGTACCCAAA
>JAQFYP010002514.1:0-12548 GCA_034694865.1 Bilobella braunerae | reverse complement strand
GTGCTTGCAAGGTTGTGCGGACACAGCGCATGCGAGGTTGAAAATTTTTTATCCATTTTCTCAAATAACTCGTCCACATCGTAATAGTCGGAGGCTACAGAGCTCGTGGGTCTCCTGCCTAAGACCGTACGGTTTTTCTTTTGCCAAACAACTTTTCGTTTTAACACCGGCATCGAACTTCGGTAAAACGTTGAGGTTAACAGAACGTGGGTTGGATTTGCTCTCGGAAGAATCAATAAATTCTTTAATCTTGGGTCTTCTTTCGGGGGCAACCGGTTCTACTCCTGTTGTCCTTTTAGTTTTCCGACTGCTTTGGTGCTAAGACTACTTTAAGCATGTCCGTAATGCCGGCTAAAGGTTGACATCATTTATGGAGCCCATTTACTCTCCGTATCCTGTGGTGCTGGTGCAGCAGCCTGAGCAACCTGATTCACCAACTGCGGTCTAGCTTGTGCCTGTGGGGCTGAGCGGCTTGAGCATAGGTGCAATTTGGCGTATACACAATTGTGTTGCCTGAGTGAAAATTGGTTGGCTGTTGGGGTTGGTAGTTTTGACGTTGCCCCAGCGGGCGACAACCTACGCTCAATGGGTCAACACCCATACTCCGGTAGTACGCGTGACACCACTTCTGAACATGGCCAACTTTCAAAAACTTGGTAAAAACGACAAATTGGGCGCTCGCGTGGAGCGTCTTGGGGCGGAGCGTTAAACGCTTGTGGGGTCTGTGGTGGAGCTCTCGGAGTGTACGCACCTTGTGGAGCAAAAGGAGCTTGTGGCAAATAGCCCTGATTTTGTGGCGTTGGTGGAATAAAAAGAGATGATGGCGTATACCACGCTTGTGGTGTAGTACTTTGCGCCTGATAAAAAGGCGGAGTCGTAGGTGACGGCATTGGACCTGTAGCGGGCTAAAACATCTGCAAAGCTGAGACTACTTTCTCCTTCGGCTGAGTCTCTGCACGAGAGTGGATCTCGCTCACTCGCCTCAATAACTTAAGGAACTCAAAAGGGCTTGCGATATCTTGCAAGGCAAGGATTGTTCAAGATCCTCGGGCAATCCTCGGGTCAAGTAATCCACCTTAGAGTCGTCTGTCAAAAAAGGGTTGAGATTCGTAAAAATCTCCAGCTTTTGCGTGACATATTGCTGCACGTCATCTCCTCTCTTAAATTTAAGTGCCTTGTTTTTGACACAAAATTCCGCCTTTCGATCTTTAAGGCTGAAGTGCCTAACGAAAGACGCTTCATAGCTCTTAAAAATCGCCACAACATCACATCCATCGTCCTCAAAATCGAGACAAAAAGAGGGCCAAACGGAGTTGTTTCAACGCCTTAGCTACTCCTTCCAAAACTCGGTCTAAATTGCTGAATGCCCCGAATTGGCTAAAGCCTGCCGCAAAAACGTCTCACTTGAATTGCGAAAAAAATTCTGCTGGGTCAGTCATGCCATCGTACTTGTGTACTTGTTTGAAAATCTTGATGCTAGCGATGAGTTCCTCAGGCCTACTCATTGTTGCTCGCCGAGGCGGTCTAGCAGTAGGGGCATTCCCTTGAGAAGCATGGGGAGGAGGTCAAGTTGGACCCTGAGTTGGCGCTTGCGTAGGCGCTTGACTGGGAACTTGGGTCTGATTCTGAGTCGGGACTTGGAATCATCTTGGAACATAGGCGTCGATTGAGCATTCCCTTTCGGAGGAGGTGCTTGAAAAGGTCTGAATCCCATATCTCCTGCCAAAATTGGAAAGGGCGGAGCAACAAAATAAGACAATAAACCCATTTTTAGGGTAAAGTGGCCTTAACAAAGACCTTAATTGCTACTAATAAATAAATAATTGACTATAAGCCAACAAAAGGATTGTTCTGCCAAAAATCGAAAAAGCCCTCCAGGGGAGCTTTAACAAAAATTCTAACTAAGCTATTGAAGAAACTTAGAATGCAGCATCGAACTTAGGAAGTGTCCGGAAAATGTCTGCTCGCTTTACTTTTAATCCGCGAAACCCGGCCAAATAACTGATCGTGAGATCGTAAAGTGGTCCAAAAAAGAACCAATGATAGTCGTACAACTAGTGCCAAATAGAAGTAGGTCTCACTCGGCCACAGCACGAAAAGAAAAACGCGGTAGTGCCTACTCGAAAGCGTAGAATGGGAAGAACAGTCAGAACGACGTAATCCAAAATGGTCCCAAATATATTGCGCATACAACAAGTATCAAGTACACAAGTATGTGTTGTAGCAATGAATAAAGTGCTTTCGTGGTATACACAAAGCCTGACGAGACGTAGGCAACGGCTACTAAGCCAGCGACAACGAGAAAAAGGCTCGAAAAAAAGAAGAAAAATTTCCTAAACAGAATGGGAAGGGTTAAATGGGTCTCTAATTAAGAATGAAAGGTAAAGGATGGGAAAGGAAGCACTTTTTCCCTCGTCCTTTGTTTCCGGATTCTCAACTTTCTTGCTAAGGGAGACCTTTGGTATTCAGCTTAGGAGTTTGTTAGGATTAGCTTTCGGGTCGGGATCGACACCTCACGGTCCAAGTTACACTCCTGAGCCCCGCTAGCTTACTGGCCCTCCAGTCTCCAGCAAAAAAGAAAAAGAATCACCATAGATACTTCGTAGCAAGAACCTCGTAGTAAGGGGAAAAGAAAGAAAAAAAATTTTGGAAAAAGAAAAAAATTTTAAATTTTAAAAAAAATTGACTTTTGAAAAAAAATTCGAAAAAGTTTGAATTTGGGAAAATTTTGGAAAAGATAGGAAATTTCTGCTACTGGAATACTGTAAAAGGGTCGCACACCCTCTACTGGCGTGGCGTCAATTGCAAAATTTGAGTTTCGCAATGGCAAAACGACGAAATGAAAAATTGCGGAATTTGTTGCCTCGTGGTCTACACAGGCCTGTTGCTAGGCTCTGGAAAGCTACTGGCAAAAGAGCTCAAGGTCGCCCTCTAGCGCCTTTGCTCGCAAATCTCGTGGTTATGCCACACGGTTACTCTCAAGGTTAGGGTCAGTAACCCTACCACATGAAACAACACGAGAACAATGCCAATATGGCGGTCCTCACAACTCAAGGTCACAAGGTCAAAGGTCAATTCCAGGTTTTGGAGCACAGGACTGACGCTTTGACACAAAAATTAGCTCTTGGTCAAGGTCACGCACCGAAAGAGACAGAAAGAGAGCCTTATCTACACTGACCTATATTCTAAAATCCGAAACGGACATTAGCGGACGAGAAATCTTGAAGAACGCTGAATTTTGTCACTCGAGGTCAAGGGTCGCTGCGCTGTTTCGCTGGGGAAGTGAGCCAATAGCAAAGCCACAGGTACGCGGTCTGGAGTCCTGCCACCAAGATTTAGGGCCAAAAGGTCACAGTCCTGAGAAAAGCTGGACCTGCGCTTTCAAAAGAAAAGATTAGCACAATTGCAACACCAAAAAACAAATTTGCGAAAAATTGGCGAATCAAAACGCTGCTCCTTGTTTCACCGGAAGTACGGTGACGGAAAGAATCGCTGAATAGAAAGTGGACAATTTACGGGTTCTTTCACCCTAACGAAAGTATGCTAATGCCGTGAACCGGCCGAATAAATTGGCGATTAAAAATTGGCAGCGATTTTGTTTGTGCTCTTTTAATGAGCACACAAAACAAGAGAACAAATAATAAGTAATACGATAAGATACCAACTCCTTTGAGACAATTAGATGGTAGTCTTTTAGGCGTAGATAGGGAGGATGTAATTAACTAATTGAAAATTAACAATTATCTTTAAATTTAAGTATAAGGGAAAATGCAGGACTTGACTTGGAAGACGTCTTCGGATGGAGATGTTCCTGGCAGAAGATCCTGGAGTCAAGTGCCGATCTGGAGATGTGGGACAGGGGCTCTGGACATGAGGAGATGGACATCGTGGTCTGGTGACCTAAGATCCCAGGGTTGACTTGAGAGAGGGTTTGGCAATTGTGTTTGCCAATTGATTTATGAGTTATTGAGTTATGGGAAACGTCGAGACGTGGCGCTTGTGATGATGACGCTTAAGGGCTACGACGCCACAACGTTGACCATCCGCTCTGTGGGAATGTCAAATAACGTGCCTTTTCTGTTTCTGCATATGGAAATTGATACCATAGGGGCGTAAGGCTGACCAAGTATCCTAACTCTCACCATTAAGGCACCTGGAATCGATGGGATGATTGTCTTGTTATCCCGACTCCTAAAGCTGCGGAGACGATAGGAGGGCTTTTGGCAGCGTATTTCATGGACTTACTGCAGTGGGCCCCTTTGAGGCCTTAGCAGTGTGGGTAGAATTACCCCCTTCATTAACATACAAACATACATTGGCCATTGACCCTGAAGAAACTGGACTGAAGTTTTTACATTGAACAAGTACTCTACGCTTCTAACAACCGGCGAATACTTTTATAAGTGAAAGTATAGTTGTTTCAATATTGGCGTGACCAGCTCTCAAAAGTCAACAACACTTCCAATCTCTGGCACAAAACAATTGCAAAAAGAGGAGCATAAGAGGTCGCCAGTTGTATCATTTGGATGATTCTCGGTCTTTGGACGGTCTCCTACCAAACTCTTCTTCCAGGACAACAACGACACCTAATCACTTACTCTGACAGGTATAGGGGACAGAATTGCAATTGGTCAATAGTCTGCATGTTTCGAGTAGTACTGGTTGGAGGCTACTTTAGCACCGTAATTGATCTAAAGACTAATCTTTCATCAAGCGTTTGACCTTTACCTTAAAATTAGGGATGGGCGTTTCCGTTTCTGTTTGTTTCCTCGAGGGAACGGAAACGAAACGGATAATTTGGAAACGGAAACGAAAAGAATTGTTTTTAGAAACGGAAACGGTGGAAAATTCCATTGGTGTGGCACAGTTGGCACTTGAATTAGAATTTTCGTGCATACTATACACAAAACGTTAAAAAATATCAATAGTTATGATTTATATTTACAAATTAATAATAAGTCATCTATTAAAATGGAAATAGAATTATTTTAATTAATATTTTGGTTAAACTTTTGGTATATAAAATGCATTATATTTTTTTTAAAAAATCATTCCGTATAGTGAAACTGGATACACAACGACTTTTTAAAGCGTCTACGTAACATGATAGTTGAAATAAATTGCGTTATCTTGTATTTTTGAAAAAAAAATAACCAATTTTGAAGTGTATAATGTTTATGCTAACGGATTTTTTAACAAAATCAATAAACATAAATCAAGAAAGACAATAATCGGGACAATATATAAAGCAAAATACGTTATAAATAAATTTAATACTAGTTAATTGTGAAATTTTTTTTTGTCGAGTTGCCCTTATTTTTTAAGAAAAAAAATCCTTGCTGTTTCCCCGTTTCCTCCAAAAAAGAAACGGTCGTTTCCAATTTGGAAACAAAAACGAAACAAAAACGGGCTTTGTTTCGTTTCCAGAAACGAAACGTGCTCATCCCTACTTAAAATGTTAACCTTTTGACCTTTAAATACACCTTTCTTGACATTTTGAACTTTGCAAAGACATTTTTAACATTTTGACCTTTAACCAAACCTGTGACCTTGAAATACATCTATCTTGACCTTTTGACCTTTTTCTAAGTTTTTTTTATCTTTGACTATTAACTAAAACTTTCTTTACCTTAGGTAAAGTGAATAGAGCTAAAAATATTAAAATAATGAGTTTTAAATCTAATTTTTAAAAAATGACTGTAAGACGTAAACCAATAAATACTAAAATAAAAAATTAATAGACCTAACAAAACCTAACCTATATGAATATCGTAAACCTAAACCAAATGAACGGATAATGCATTTTATATTATTAACCAATTAAAAAAAAAGATCAGCCCGTTTCAACTTAAATTTTACCTTAAATATCTATATAAATATATATAAATTTATTTATAATTGTAATTTTTTATCTGACCAGGTTCCATTTGATTTTTGTTTAACCTCGTGTTGATCCAAGTCAAGATTATCGTTAAATGACAAGATGAAAAATCACCCGTACAAAAGTAGTTTTTATGAATGGGAATTTGCCTTTGTAGAGGGACTTTGTAGAGGATACTGACCCTTATAGGCCCCGTTAACCCCCAAATAAGCCCCTAATTAAAATTGACTTACCTAAGTAAAAAAAAGAGGTGTTAAAGCATAAATGAAAATGTTTGAATTGTCATTGTATTTTTGTAGCGCTATTCTAGTTTTTTACGCAGTTGTAGTTTTGAAGCTGCTACGGACCGATGGACGCATAATTGAATATATTTCCAAACGTCTTAGCAAATTGGGTTCCTTTTGTTCTAATTATAATTATTTGTCAAATTTTACTACCCGGCGCTACTTGAGTGTAATCGTTTTACCACGGTTTATTTTAAGTTTTTACGTATGTTGCCAAATAATTGCTAATAATAATCTAAAATATAAAGTACAATTGCTATTTTGAGGAGAAGGGAAAATTGTTACCTTCAGAAATAAGTAAATTAAGAAATTAAGTAAAAACCAATGTATTTATAGCATAAAATCATTCTATTTTTGAGCAAAGTGGAGAATTCAAAAGGAAAAAATGATGACTTTTTAGGGTGACTTTTCTACTATAATTAAAAGTTTCAAACCACAGGACAACTTTTCTTTACCTAGGGACGGCTTTGCTTGGCTAGATTTAACATCTAGCATTATTTTTTTTTACTCCATTAGAAAATATACAAATTCAACCTAATTTTGTAAATTAAACAAAATAGGCTATTTTACCTAACTATCTAAAAAAAAAAGGTTTTTAGATATTAACAATGTTTGTCTGTTGAAATCAACAAAGTTCGCATCGCTCAAATTTGGTTGGGTTTCACTGACTTTAAAAATCAAATCTAACAGAGACCCCTCCAATTTCCCAATTTCGTGGAGGGGAGTTAGTTTTTGCTCGCATTTTTTGCTTACTCAATTTTAGATCTGGAAACGAATCATCGGTTTTACTTAAATTAATTCTATTTTCAAGTTTTTTTTTAATATTTTATTCAATATTCCGGACTGTTTTCTTCAGTTTTTGCTCCCATTTTTTGCTTACTCAATTTTAAATCTGGAAACGAATCATCGGTTTTACTTAAATTAATTCTATTTTCAAGTTTTTTTTTAATATTTTATTCAATATTCCGGACTGTTTTCTTCAGTTTTTGAACAAATATACTGTCACGCCCAAGAAGTCATCGACCCCTTGGACGCGACATTAGTAGGTTACGTAGTTAGCAGTTTGCACACATCTCTGCAGACATGTGTCTGGTTATCATTAGTTTAGTAGTAGACACATTTTACGACATTTGTTAGTCTGTAGAGTTCATGTGTTTTGTCCTTCAGGTCACCCTTATAAATACCGGCGACGCACAGTTCCTCGAAGCTCAGTCTCGTTTACTCCCCGCTTTGTCAATCCGTCCCTAGTCTAGTCGACATGTCATTGACCTTTTGTTCACTTCGTTAGTTTTTGTACAAATAAAGTTTATTTGTACATTTGATCGCTTTGGTCACTACCGTTGAGCTACACCAAACTCTCATTGCCCTTCAGTCCCCCAGTCGTTACGTCACCAGTGTAGTCCGTGACAATATTAGTAACAATATCACTTTAAATGGTTCCATGCCATTAGGTCCAAAGAAAGAGTTCCAAAAAAGGTCCAAAACCAAAGAGGTCCTAAGCGAAAAGACATCTAATAAAAGAGGTCCGAAAAAAGAGCTAAGCTAAGCTAGCCAAAGCTAAAGAGGTCCAAGCAAACAGACGTCCAAAATCGAATTTTTTAACAAAATTAATAATTAATGAGTTTAATTTTCGCAAACCCTAAAAAGTCAGTAATTAGCAAAAGAAAATATCAATTAGTAAATCGTAATTAAAAATTAACCACAATTAACGGTAAATATGAATGCTATACATATAATTAGATGAATTGGTGGTGATGTATGTCCATTGTGATCACCATATGCCTTAATTACATCACAATTAGCTAATGGTGATTCATAATTAAGTACAATTAAGGTAAATTTTAGCCAAGAAGCTTTTAATAGTAATTAACTAGGTTTAATTTGAGTTTGAAGAGATTTAATTGTTAAAATAAGCTTTACCGATCTTGAAAAGCTCTATATTAAACTTACGTTTAACGAGTTAGTTGATCCTAAATGATAATTTCAATTGACGAACTAACATGACAATTAAGCTATTTGGTGATTTTAACTGACGGAAATATCCTAAATAAAACTAAATATATGTCTACAAGCATAAATTGTGCTCAGTTTTTAATTACGTTAATTTACGGTAGTATTTTAATTACAATTAACCTAATTGGGATTTTGGACCTCTTTGCTTTGGACCTCTTTGTTTGGACCTGCTGGCGTGCTTCCCTTTAAATTATTGGCCCCTTTTTAATTCGGTGATTTTGTAGAAAAGAAATTGATTTCTCAAATTTTGTGTAACGACCACATGGCTACTCGTATTTTATTCACTCTATTTCTGAGCACAAGTTTTAATGGCAGTGGGACGGGAGTACTAACGATTGTCAATCGTAAAATACTCCAAGGCATGCAAACTACATAGTCGAATACAATATATAAAACGAAATGTTAAATTAAAATCCTTCATTATCAATTACGCATTTGGTCACGTCTTCGGTAGAAAACATCTAGAGAATTCATTATTCAATTACCATTTAACTTTGCATTTCAATTTATTAATACTTCTGAAAAATGGTTGAACTAATTGAATAAAACATATCTGGTTGTGAATACGATGTTGGTCGTTAAATTGATTTTCGTAGAGTTTAAAAATTAATGATTCAAATTTTACGTAAAATTAAATGAAGAGAAAAATATACAAATTAGCATAAAAAAGCCGTGTGTTGAAAAGACTCCGAAAAAATGTCAGAATCCAGATTGTAACTGGTTTCAAATTCATGAGATCAATGTCTCTTTTACATACATTTGAATCGAAAATTAGTTTGTTTAAAATTTGTTTTAGTGTAACAATAGTGGAAAGTAAACCGATTAAAAATTTAAGAATTTATTGTCGATTGGTGAATTGTAAGCACTATAAATCTAAATTCAATTCACAGCAACTTTAATTCACTTAGATTTGGCACTTTCTTCTCTTTAGTTCTATGTACTTTAGGTTAGTGAAAGTATTTGGAGATTCTCTGTCAGCAAGAAATTGAGACGACTTGTGTTTTCATACTGCTCAATAACTAATACTCACTAATTAATAAACAATATTGCTTAATAATACCAGTTTCACAAAAAGCTGTGAAACAAATAGTGTTTTGGAACTGTTTTTGAACTACCTAGAATCATACGCAGTGGTGGTTTCTAAACAAAAGGGAAAAATATTTGACAAAATACAATAACAACAAATAACGGGAATAACTAAATCTAGAGCATATTTTTACCAACCTCAACTGTGAATAAATACAAACATTTATACGACGAAAGATAAACATTTGCAGTAGAGGACAATTTTATTAGTAGTAGTTAATTTATAGATGCTAAAACCTAATCCAGCGAGTATTATAAACATGATCAAACACAAAACCTATTCAATAGTTTAAAGTGTTGCCAAATTATCACCAAAATCGTATAAAATAAATGAGGTAACCAACAGTATAATTAAATTGTGCAATTTTTATTTATTTCTCCATCGAAATGAACAACGTTGATGTACATCACGGAATCGAAATAGAATAGTCAGAAAACCAAAGAGTGATTTTCCCAGAACAAAACACCGTCCACGCAAACACCTTTGGTTACACTGAAAGGACATGGCTCTACCTTGCCTTTTATGAGTTGAAAGAACTTGTCATAGTCGGTCTCGTAGGTTTGGAAACTACTCATATCGACAATATCAACCCGGTACACGGTATAATTCTGAACTGAAGTCACCTTCGCTGTGTTTTGGTTACAAAAGCCTTTATCGTGTCCAGAACGAGTCCGGAGATGATTTGGATGAATTCTTGATCTACTACTTCTACGTGGTCTGCGGTGAATTGACCAATGACAATGGTTAGGTTGGGTTTAACGGGTAGGTCCACCTGTGGCCTCAAAATATTCTTCTGCCACGCCTCCAACTCATTTAGAGTGTCGGGATTTACAGTGTTCGACTTGTAGCTCTGAATGTCCATCGCTCTGACATATTTTGCATACTTTTTTTCAACTAAAAATTTCATAATTTTCAACTCCCTCACAGCTTTCAACATAATCGTTGTCCCCTTCCGTCCAGCACCCGATTTGACGTCATCAATGAATATGCCCTTCTTGAACTTAAGCATAGGCCTGAAACATGTTAGTAAAATCAATATTTTTAGGAACTTGTGCAATTTATGCATATACTAATTCTGAACACGAAGTGATAACTGCCTTTAACAGTCTTTAAATATAAACAACAAAACTGACATTTAATTTTTAAAAATTCCCTTCCATGAAATAATATACGCTAACTGATGTCTCGGACATGAGGAATAACGAACAGGAATATTGGGTTAATTTATTAAAAAATGTACAAAAAGGATTAATCGTTTTTTCCTTGTTCATTTTAAGTTTAAGCCTAAAATTTAAAATAGAACTCAAAGGATCTGTTATATGACAAACTAGAGCAGGAAGAAGTTGTTCGGTTTTCCTCATTTGCTACAACTTGTAAATTTTTAAGATTATCAATAAACTAATTAACAAAAATATTGAGAAGTCAGTTCGCATACTCTAACCAGCATATTGGTGTTTTGATAGCAAATAAAGATAAAGTAAAGTAGATAAAGTAAGCAAATGCTAAAGTAAGGTAAGATAACTCAATACTAGGTTAGAACAAAAAATACTTTAGGCTTACGCAACATCAGGATCCTCCGCTGTTACTTCTGGGTTATCCACAAGGTCGGGAATCTGAGTCTTTTCATTTCCTTTGTCGTTCAGATTACAACCCTGTCGAATGACCAATAGCCCTTTTTTTATCTTCGTAGTGTTTGAGATCTTCTAGGAATTTTGTTTCGATAATTTTTGCTGTACTCCCCTCAATTTTATTCTTCAGTATTTTTTCAAACTCGGCTGATTTTTCAGAAAAGTCACCCGGAATACGCCTACCTTTGAAGTCGTTGTCGATTTCCTTCAAAGCAGCCATAAGAGCCTTAGTTTCAGAATTTACCGTTGCATCCTTATCTGTTTCTGCATTTCCCCTGTCAGGCAAATTCTTTATATGATTCTTGAGGGATTTAATCAGCTCTTCTCTATTAGTAAAGGAAAAGACAACGCCATTCTTGGCATTGGAAATCTCTTCAATGTAGCCAGCAATTTCAACGATGTAGACTTCCAGCCTCTCTGCAAGGGTGGCTTCCCGTCCCAAGTGTACGAAAAACTGTTTTCCAAGCTTAATGAGGCGTTGGAGGGAGAACTTAACCCCGTTGTCAGAGTTACCACCCTTGTCGGCAAATACAGCGTTAACGGGTTGATCGTAATTATATTGAATCCACTCGCCGTCCCATCCGGTTCCTGCTGAATCTTTAGCGTAATCGCTGTAACCAATTCCTGCCCCGACACCTTCGCAGAAACGTCTCACAAAGTCCCATCGGTCAAAAGTTTCCTTGGAGCACTTGATGTTTGCAATTTTTATGTTGAGGTCACTATTCTTCATATATTGGGACGGATCCTGGGCCACAACCGTCGCCAAGTGTGTTGTCATGACGACGACGAGGAAGTGAGCGGCTTTGAAGAAGGAAATCTTCATTTTGGTGGGTTTGGTGGTGGTAGCACTAAAGTGGTGGTAGGTAAAATAGAATCTTGTATAAAGTTTAGAAATTGCAACCGCCTTTTATACTGATAGGTCAATGACGCGTGGTAGGCATCACAATGTTCTCTGTGCATGAAAAGGTGCACTGTACGTGGAGCTGTAGACTACAGCTCTGCTCTACAGTGTGGAGTAGAATAGCCCCAAGTGTACGTATTTGGTACCACAAAAAACCTTGATTAAAGACGGTAGACAGATTATGAATCTTAACCTTCTAACGGTATTCCTAAGCCTTACGTTTTAAGATCAAACTAAATAAGCCGCTGTAAAACGGTCAACCAAGCAGCGTAAGTGTGCAGATTGGACAGAATACTTTAGTTATTAGTATATTAGTGAAATCTGCCATCCACAAGTGGGACAAACAGCGCCACTTGGAGCGCTGGCGGAGCGGAGCGGACTGTAGAAATACAAAAACAATACTGAAAACAATCAGTAAGAAAGTAACAGACTCTTGTCTCAGCCTCAGCCGGAGTTCTCTGCAAATCCTGGCCATGGTTGTGACGGGTCACTGTCTACTTGCCCTTCATCTGCATAAGATGGGTCTCTCAGATTCACCCACCTGTAAGCTTTGCGGGTGGGAGGATAAAAGCAGAGACCACTTCTTAATGCGGTGTGAAGGGCACACCGAAACTAGGCTAAGTCTTTTCGGTAAACGTACCTTGACCGAAGAAGACCTTGCCAAAGCCCCTCTGCCCTTTCTACTACAGTTTTCGTTAAAGTCAGGGAGGTTCAAACGGGAAACGCGGGAGGATATCCCAAGAACTTAAAGCTG
>JAQFYP010002513.1:0-12548 GCA_034694865.1 Bilobella braunerae | reverse complement strand
ACAATTTTGCTAAATTTTATATTTTGAATACAAAAATATTGAAAAATACATTTGAAAAATAAAGTCAAGAAAAATTCTGACGTAATTATCGTCAAAACTCTTCCCATCAATTATCCGTAACCAATCTTATAAATGATTTATTTTTTGCTTGAAAGTTTAACACTAGTTAACACTTTGCTAGTTATCTAGTAATGGAGATAGATAAAAATAGCTCCAATATTAAAACTAAGGGCGGTAGAAGCGTATTTTTGAGGAAATTGGTATTAAATGCATTGGCTACAGACACCACCATAAAAATATAATGCCGCGGTTTCAAAATATTTCTTGTACATCCATGTCATCCCGCAATTCCGTAGCAGCATCATCTTAACTTGCTTCTAAGGTTTCTCGCAAAGGTTGCAGTTATCTGGTTTGCTAGTACAGAATTTTGAGCCAAACAAATGATGCACATGGAGTAGGTTTTGTGATTATTTCAAAATAGTCTTCTTCAACATTGAGTTCATTTGTTAAAAACGTGCGTTTTTGTGGTGCCCGTGGATGCCCATATGTGGGCAGTGCTTTAACTGTAGCAGATAGGTATCATATCAAGATAGTTGCAATCTAGTAACCAGAATATCCCCTCAGCAGATTGACAGTGTTGACCCTGTTCATAATTTACAAAATACGAGACTTGACAAGTTAGATGGAAACTTGCTTCAAATTTTTAAATTATAGTTTGCAATGTTTTGCCTTCCAACAGTAAGCAAATACGTGAATCCGGAATGCCTTTGAAAAAGTTAATGTTTCCTGAACTGGAGCGATCTTATTCTTTGACGATGACTTACAAGTATTGTTATATAACAGTTTTCGAATCCGATTTGAGTTAGTGTAATTGCAAATACAGCTAGCATAGTTTGGACTATGAATGTGTCAATACGTCTCTCTTCATTATAGATTCTGAGCAGAATACTGTATCTTTATTAAGGTTGACTACAGTTCTACAGTACAGTACTACAATTGTACTGGTTCATTTTAGTAATTGTACTAAATAGGTTTTATTTCTTCATATATCAAACATTGCTCACAAATCTTTGAATTGCAAATTAATTTACAAACACATAGTACATCACAGTTCATAGCTTTCTAGAATGCATACGTTTAATACACGTTATATATATATATATATATATATTAGAAATAAACACTTTCAGAAATATCCAGTCTTATGAATATAAACTTTTCCAATGCATATATTTATACTAAATCACTCCAACGCTTCGCAATCTCCCTGCGAACATATGGAATATTACAGCAAACGCCTAAAATTACCCAATTGTTAACTTAGTCAACTTTAATAACAATTATTAATTACTAAACCTACCAGGAGCGTATGTGTTATCGTGATAACACAATTCATGATGCTTATGTGAGACTTCCGTTTTCATTTATTTAGAAATTTCTTCAAATCAAGTTTGCTACATTAATATATAGTTTTAAAAAATATCATATTAAATTAACATATTTTTATTTTTATATTATATGTATATACTAAGTGTATTAGCTTTTGTGTAATGAATTATTGAATACATTAAGTGAGTTAACTTTTAAAATAATTAAACTCTGTGAACACTTTTTACAACTCTCTGTATTGAAAATTCAATACCTTGTACATATTATCGGTAACACAAATGATTAAGAGTAATTATTTTTTTGAAATATGCAGTCTTACAAATAAATTTTTCCAACACAAATAAAAAATCTCGCTCCAACACTTCATAGTCTCCCTGCAACGCTACGCATACTGAACGAGGTCTGCATCGCTTTCGGAGCATATAAATTATTATAGCAGCTGCCTAAAAGTACATTATGTTAAAATTGTTTCCTTAAGTTTAATAATGTTGGTAATTAGGTTCGCTTACCAAGATTGAGTGTGTTACAGTAATAAAAAGCATGGCCTTGTTAAATCCAAAGTGATCATAAAGTACACTGGCGACACATGGTCCGAGGAGTCCGCCAATTCCTGTTGTAAACGCGCATATGATTGCTGTGAAGCTCGCGTTTACCACTCGATTTGCATCAGCGCGTTTCTCTCTATAATATATCGGATTTATTATAAAATATGTTTTTTTAAATACTTCTGTTATACATACTAGCCACACAAGCCCGCATTAGAACCGAGGAATATGCATGATTATTCTATGTCTTCAATTTAGTGCAGTTTAGTTTTGAAATACCAGCGTTCAAAAGTTGTGTTGCGTGTTTTGCTGTGCACACACAAACACATAGACAAAGCCCACCTCCCACTGGTAAATCAAAACTTGCTGAAATGAATCATGGCAATAACAATAGGTATTTCATAGAATTGAAGGACTTTGCTGAATGTTATTTTATAGTAAGCTTTCTACTATTATAGTAAAAATTATTACAATAATATTACGCTATAATTTAGGACGTTATTTCTGTGCGATTTGGCAAGAAATGTTCTCCTAAGTTTAAAGAAAACCACAAATCTTACTTTTACAGTGACGTGTTATAATGAGACTAGCCATCGGTGGTGCGGTTTTTGTGAAACTTGCTGTAAAGGTAATACTCACTTGACTTCCAAAGTGAAGTTAACTACCGCTGATATGTTCATAACTCCTTGTCCCAGACCTTAAAGGATTAGTCCCGGCACAGTCATGGCAACGCTTCTGGTTAAAAAATTGTAAACAAAAGATATTAATACAAATGTGCGGATACCGCGATTGACCCGATTAATTAAGTTGATTAATTAATTGAATGACTACCAAGAAGGGTGAGAGAAGGTACGGATTCCGGCTTCCTCTTGCCTTACTACCCGAAAAGAAAGTGAAAATGTGACATGGAGAAAAAGACGTGGTAACCCCTGTCACGTGACTATTTGAACAAACCAAAGTGGCAAAAAGCTAGGGAAAGGGGGACCAGATGATCCTCTAGGTGTCGTGCATAACGCAATACGTAGGTAAATAATGAAGTAACCGAAACAAAGTTTTGCTTATCAAACGAAGCTGGTGGTGAGTCGTCCGTCACATTTAAAAAAGAATTTGTTCTAATGGTTTGCAAAAGAGAGGCGGTGGTGGCCTAGTGGTTGAAGCTTCAATCTCTCTCCACGAGCCATCATGAGAACAGGGGTTCAAATTCCCAATCAGTCACAACAAATTATTTTCTGTTGGTTTTCCTTTAAAGGAATTACCTTGCCTCTGACCTTGTGTATGCCCGTATCTCCGGTACCAGCCGTACCACATGTCAGGTTGGTGTCCTCTGCCTTTGTGCTATATACACGTAAAACAGCGGAATGTTACGGATTGTCTGTTGATACCGCTTGATGACATCTATGCTAATGAGCCCTTCCCCTACATTTTCCTTACCCCTCTCCTTCACATGTTGACCATTCGCTCTGCGGGAATGTCAAATAATGTGCCTTTTTTTTTACAAAAAGTAGAGACGTTTGGCCTAATAGTGAAAAATGTTTTTGTAAACGTGATTGTGTTTTCAAACACTCAAGAATTAAATAAAAACCAAAATAAATGTTCTAAAATATAAATTCCGTGCGCTTCAAGGAAAGCCAAGCATCTTAAAAAACTTGTTAAAATAATTTAATCAATTAAATTATACAAATTTTGAAATTTTAAATGGAAAGAATTTTATAAAACACAACGTTAAGGGAATTTGTGTGTCAGGCTTTCTTAAGAAACGCACGATGTGTGAACAATGTTTAAACATTAAGTTAAAGCATCATCTATAGCAAAAAAATGAATTTGGCTTATACCCCATTGCAATACCTGCACAGCCGGAAATATACCTTCCACGCGTAGCGTAGCACGCCCTTAACCCAACTTTTTCCATCTGTATTAATGACAAATTTTGCAACAAATTTCTTGACAAAATTGATATCTTTGAAATTGCTTTTATCCACCTAGTAACTTTTTACCCCAGTTAGGAAGAAGGAACATATTGCTACGAAACCGACAATCGACATAATCGAACCATAGACGGAAGTACTAAGGCCTTGCTGTGAAGCCTATGAAAAATATTTAAATTAACGTAGTACATTATTTTTAATTAAACAGAATATCAATCAATCAACAGAATAGCTTAACTTAATTTCCGCCTGAGTTAAATACCTCAGGCGGGAAGAGTGGGCCAGACAAGGAGAATAGGACATAACAGATAAAACTGTTGATTCCAAAATTGGAGTAAAAATAGTTTTTGGTTTTTTGTAAACTCTGGCTTTGGCGAGTACTGCGCCAGAGGGGAAGAACTTTAGTTTGTTGTAGAACTAAATTAAGTATTGAATGGTGAAATCTATCACTGTCACAAACAATACTTTGAGATGAAATTTGAAAGCTCAATTGCTCGGATGATGAATTCTTAGGTAAGTTTCCCTTAAAACCTGTTTAAAAAAATTTTCAGTTTTGCTCTTTTGCAAGTGACAGCTAAAAACTGGCTTGTTTTTAACAAAAGTGTGAAAAGCAGTCTTTAAACTCATTTTTTTTAATAAATTAGAAATGGAGTGAGTAATTTTTATATATCTACTGGAATTTTACTAGAGCAAATTTATAGCAAATTTATTGTTTATAGAAAAATTTTTGTGAGTGGGCAAAGTGCTAAAACTAAGGCGTATTTCTGTATTTGTGGTGCAAAAAGTGTTGTCGTTTGTTATGCTAATTAATTATTTATTTTCATGTTAAATAGTTTAAAACAGGATGAAAATATATAAAATTTATCCCTCTGTGCACGAAAATGTTGAAATAAATATTAACAAAGTGAAAATTTTGTCGTTAGTACACAAACCAGTCTATATAAAGCAAATGGTTCCCGAAATACCAAAAATGTAACAATGCTTTTTGCCGGCACAAGTAATGAAATTGAGTGAAATGCTTTCTGTATCGCAATACTTAATGTTAGTATAGGCGCTCGCGCAAAATATTCCGGGTAAAATGAGGAACTGATAAGTATTGGACTTTTTTTTAGTGCACTGTATATTACGGACTTGTTATCCCAAATAGTGACAAGATTTGCTTTGATTCTTAAGATACCATTCACAAAAGTAAATGTGATTTGATTATTTTTCTGCGTCCGTCCTTAGAAATTGCACTTCAAGACTGCAGCTGTATTCTAAACCTAAAATCGGATTCCAAAACTCCTTTGTACTTCAAGAGAAAAGGTATTAAAATATATAATGAAAGACATTTGTTCTTGCGATTTGTTCTAGTTATCTAGCAATGGGGCTAGTGAAAAATATCTCCATTATTTTAGAGCGGTAAAAGCGCCTTTTTGATGAAACTGGAGTTAATGAATTGGCTGTGGATTGTACCATACAAATAGGGAGCAGGTAATAGTTCCGAAAAAAAAGGTCCGTAAAAAAAGTTCCGAAAAAATAGTTCCGAACGAGTAAAAGTTCCGAAAAAAGATTTCCGAAAAAAAAAGCTCCGACAAAAAACGTCCGAAAAAAAAGTTCCGAAAAAATAATTCCGAAAAAAACGAGCAAATTTATACTTCAATTAAAAATTTAAATAATTAATAACTTCTTGGTTTATGTCAGTTTATGTTAAAGTAATTTTTAAGTGAATATACGATAGACAAGCATTAATGGATTAAAAATTGCTGATTGTGATTTTTATTCATTTAAGTTTACGTAATACGACTCTAGAACTAGTTCAAATCTATAACAATTAAATGTTCTTACTTTTATGGTTTTTGTGTAGTTGAGTTTTAGAAATTTTATTTTCGGAATTATTTTTTCGGAACTTTTTTTTCGGACCCTTTTTTCGGAGCATTATTTTCGGAACTTTTTTTTTCGGAACTTTTACTCGTTTGGAACTATTACTCGTTCGGAACTATTTTTTCGGAACTTTTTTTTCGGACCTTTTTTTTGGAACTTTTTTTTCGGAACTATTACCTGGAATCTACAAATATAATGCCGCGGTTTCAAACTATTTCGTTTATATGCATGTCATCCCGTAATTCCGTGGCAGGATCACCCTAGTTTGTGCTTGCAAGGTTTCTTGCAAAGTTTTCAGGTATCTGCTTTACTGGTACAAAATTTTGAACCGAATTGACGATGCACGTGGAGTAGGAGGTTTTGATGATTATTTCAAAGTAGTATTCTTCAAAACTGAGTTGGTATGCTAAAAAGGTGGGTAGACTTGGTTCAAGTATTAATATTGGTTTACTAAACTTGCACATGCCAGGGTTGTCTTTTACCGGAATGGATGACAAGTGACGTGTGGACGCCTTTATGTGGTAAGTATTTTAACCGAAGCAGATAGATATTGAGATAGTTGCATTCTAGTAACCAAATTATCGCCCCAGCAGATTGACAGTATTGACCTTGATCATAATTTACAAAATGACTTGACATGTTAGACTTGCTCTAAATTTTTAAACTACAGCTTCCAATGTTTTACTTACCAAGAGGGAGCAAAGACGCGAATTTTGAATGCTTTAGAAAAGTAAATGTAAATACCTTTGTCTACTGTTTCTTTATTAAGGTTGACGTTTTGACATATTACAATTTTAGTACTGTAAGTACTGGTCCATTGTAGCATTGTACTAAATAGGTTTTATTTCTTCATATATCATGAAAATTGTTAACAAATCTTTGAATTGCAAATTAATTGCAAACACATGTTAAGTACATGTGCTAAGTACATTCTTTCAAAAATGTATACGTTTAATACACATTTAAGATATATATTTAGGAATAAGTTTATTTAAGAAGTATCGTTATGAATATTAACTTTCACAATGCATATTTACATACATCAGGTTTACTCCAACATGTCGTAATCGCCCTGCAAAGCTATGCACCCGGCTCGAGGCCTACATCTCTTATGGAGCATATGTAATATCACGGCAAATGCCTAAAATGACATAATTGTTAACTTAGTCAACTTGATTGACTAATTACTAAACCTACCAGAAGCGTGTGTGTTATAGTGATAAATAGCATGGCGTTATTAAATCCAAAGTTATCATATAGTACACCGGCAACCGATGGTCCGAGGAGTCCTCCAACTCCTGCTGTAAAGGCGTAAATGATTGCTATGAAGCTCGCGTTTACCGCTCGATTTGCATCAACGCGTTTCTCTCTATAACATGTCGGATTGATATATGATATATAAATTAAGTTATACAATTACATAATAGCCAAACAAACCCGCATTAAGACCAAGGAATATCGATGCATGATTTAAATTTCTAGGTCTTCAATGTCGAATTCTAAAGTCTTCAGACCAATGCAAAAGCCAAATTGGAGAAATTAATTTGCACCAATAAAACAATGCTAAATAGCCATTTATAGAAGCTGGGAAAATTGGCAAAAAATTCCCGTCCTCGGACAGGAGAAATTTTTGTTGCAATCCCTGTGTCTTCCTGTCCTAGTTCGCTCTTGATGATTTAGTCTTACAGTGCAAAAGTTTGAGTTAAAAACACATTTTTTCTTATTTTTGTGATTTATAAGATAAAAATTGCCTGTAAAAAAGGGGAATGTCAAGACTGCGCCTCAGCACCGTCACGACATGCGCTGTCTTGAGATACCCGTAAGAAAGCAACTAGAATGCCCTGAGTGCATATATTCTATTTTAAATCTATAGTAGTTGTCTTTGAGAACAGAGGCCGTAGTAAAATTTAGTTTTGAAATACCATTCAAGTCTTATTTTACGATTTTGCAGTGCACACGCACAGCCCCTAAGTAAATTTCTCTTAAGTTGAGTAAAAACAACAAATTGGTACAAAACCTGCGTTTACAACGGCTTGTTATAAAAAAAACTAGCCTTCTGTGGTGCGGTTCTTGTGAAACTCGTTGTATGCGTAATACTCACTTGACTTCCAAAGTGAAGTTAACGACCGCCGATATGTCCATAGTTCCTTGTCCCAGCCCGTAGAGGATAAGTCCTGGTACAGTCTTGGCAACGCTTCTAGTTAAAAAGTTATAACCACATGATATTAAAACAAATGCGCAAATTTGAGAGATTTTAGATAAATATCTAGCAACTGATTATTGGTTAGAAATACCAAAAATACAAAACACTCGAAAGAGCAGAAACGCAACACCTCGCTGCCATTTTTTGAGGATGTATATTTATGTAACATATATTTTTGTGTACTTACCCGCCAAAGAAATTCCGGAGTATTAATGTGGCAGTTGCAATAACTAGCATTGTTCCGGCCAAAAACAGCTCAGGTCGTCTTAGCTTGTCTAAAACCCATCCCCAAAATGGTCCAAAAATTTGGGGGGCTCCGAGACATAGGAACATAAGACCCACGGAAACGCGGCTCAGGTTTAGCTGTTGGCAGAGATTTTATTTTAAGTAGCGTTAAAACTGCTATCAATCAATCAATCAGTTATTTGATGTAGGCAAGCCCAGATCAACACGGGTTAAAAATATTATAGATGCCGTAACCAATACAACTGTTTGACACAAATCAACAAGTTTATTTATTGTAATGAGTTGAGTGAGTAATGTTTCCTCCTATGACCGGCTTGTTTGGCAATTTTGCTTCATACAATTAACACAATCAAAAAATTAAGTTACTATAAAACTATGCAAATAGAACTATAAAACATAAGTTTCAGAGCAAAAGTTACATACGGTAAAATTTTGCACAAACTCAGTACGAAGTAAACATCGATTTATCCAAACAAGCCCGTTCAAATCAATATGTGTGAAATACGATCTGCACAGTCTTTTATTTAAAATCTAACTTTAGTAAAATATTTGATAAGCATATCTTTATTAAAAGGGATTTATATAAAATCTATTTAAAGTGTCCTACTGCTCGTGTACGGGTTTGTTATGCTTTCTTTAAAAATACAAATTGAGCACTTACAGGCCTTAAGCCAGGTTCCAGTATTGCATTTATAAAGTCGTTGCTAAATTCCAAGGCGACGATTATTAGTGCGAATAGGACGACGGTTGGAAACTGGGCGATTTCCTTGTACCCCTGTAATATTTCCTTAAATGTTGGTAGAGTTTTTTCAAAGCTGGGCACTGGTGGCAGGGCAACACACATTATAATACCCGTGCTGATCTGGGCAGCGGCAAAAATAAAATAGGTTCCTGTGTACCCAACTCTACTGAAAACGAATTCAGAGAGAATTTGTCCAACACAATTTCCAGTCAAGAATCCTCCCTCAATCACACCCTGAAAAAGCAAAAATCCTCCTTAATTAGTCAAACAAATTACTTTAGTAAATAAGACGTAGTTGACATATGAGAACGCACTCACGATAGCCACAGCAGTTCGCTTCGGAAATACTGCTAAGCAGAGCAGATACGATGAAACTACACCAACACACATTGCAAACCCGTTTAGAGCAAAGGCCAGTAGCGAACAGCATAAAAAACTCCAATAAGTAGTTAAATAATGGAGTAACCTAAATCAAAATAAAAAATCATCAATGTAGTACATGGTATATAATATAACGTGCGTTTTAGATATATTAAATAAATGAGTTTTTATTATTTGCCGATTTACCTGGTAATCATCAAATCTATGGGTAATTAACCATATCTCTCACATTTAAAAAAAACGCTGTAGAGTACGCAAACAAAATACTTCTATCTTACGACGGGTGTGTTTGGCTAGTAAATTTTTTGCTTTGGAATTTCTTGCAAAGTCTCAACAAAGTGACCAAATCAAAATCAAATATACACTTGGAAGCATTTTTTTAACGCACTGTATATTAACAAAAAACATTAAGGTAGCCTTTACCACTTTTACAAACATCGAAAATTTTGCTATACCCCATTCCTATCCCGGCACAGCCGCTAATAATTCCGCTCGAAGCGTAGCACCTCCTTACACCAATTTTCTCCATCTGTTTGAAAAATCGTTAAAAACATTTTGTTAAACTAAACGTATTAACTTGTGATTAACTGATTTACCTAGGAACATATATTACCTGAGTTAGAAAAAAGGAACTTATTGCTATAAATCCACAAGTCATTGACATAATTGTTCCATAGACGGAAGCACTCAGGCCCTTAATCGATGCCTAAAAAATAAAAATCTGATTATGGCAATAAAGTACGACTTTTTGTTTATGTCTAATTCCTAAAAAGTTACCTCTGGCGGGAAAAGTGGACCAGATAATGAAAATAGGATGTAGCAGATAACGCTGTTAATTCCAAGCAGGACCAAAAATATCTTCTGGGATCTTGAAAACTCCGAATTTGTTGAGTACTGCGCCGGAGAGGACGAAGGTGCCATTTTTACGTATTTGCAATTAATTTAAATATTTTAGTTTAATACATTTGCGATAAGTGAAGTTTCTAGAAACAATCACAAATTGCGATAAAATTTGCTAACGCGATCTTAACCGTGTGGAAAGATGAACAGGTAAATTTCCCTCTAAACCAGTTTTTGCCAAAATTTCTAGTTTTGGTCTCTAACAACTGAAAGGTTGCAACTGGTTTGGTTTTGGCAAATGTGGCATTAACAGTCACAAAACTCAAAGTTTCACTAAGTTAAAAATAGAGGCAACTGGAATTTTATAGTGGATCTTTTGATGGCACTTTTTACCTTGCTTAAGGGAAAATTGTATTGAGTGAGCAAAGGCGCTTAAAACTAACACTAAAAATAATTGAAATATCTATATTTGAGGTGCAAAAATTATCGACAACGAAGTGTGGTTAACTATATTATAATTATAAAAAAAATTAAGAGCCCACTTTGACAACTATAAACGCGGACCCTTAATTCAGACTACACTTATATGTATGAAATATAATAACTTATTTATATGACTAGTTTCGACAAATTTTTTTAAACACTTCCAGAGTAAGTTAAATTTCGGCATCATAAAGAATGCTTTGAAACTAATTTTTAGTATAATACAAATCATAATTCTATAGAAAATGTGTTATCTACTTAGAATTCTTGTATGTAGTATGTATCTATAAACCCCCAAAACTATTTCTACGTGATTCGCTAATAGTTTGTTACTTATTCTATTTTATTTTATGCTAACTTTTTATTTTTACTAATTATTTAATGTAAAATAATACATAGAACTGCCTTCTGATTCATTCATTCAAGTTAATCTAAACTTCTTCCGATAAAGCTTGGAGAAAATTCGTTTTGTTTTAATTGAATAAAATAATAGAATAAAATAAATATAACGAATAGAAAAATAATGCTTGAATACATTAAAACTGATGTTAAAAATAACTGAGGAGGCGTGTATCTATCTAATAAACTAATTATAGTAAATTAAAGTAAATAACACATAAATACAGGCATTTCAAAATATCTTGTACAAAATCGCATATAATTCTAAAAAAAAAAACGTTTTAAAACTTCTAAATCTAAAACAAATTTATAATAAAGTGGCAGACACATGTTTTAAAGTAGCGTACACTAATCATACAAACAAGTTCTTGTAAGGTTAATAAGCACAATCAATTTTTCTTTTCAAATGTAAAAAAAAAGAATTTGAAACTTTAGTTAAGACAAGGCTCCTTAGTTATCCCGCTTGTAACAAGGTGATTAAGGGGGCCGGTACCAGGAGACGGGGGTAGACAACTTGGGGCCAAAAAATGGTCCAACTCCGGTGCTCCTTAACTCAGCGCTGGAATAGCGTACAAAGTCAAGTGAAAACTCCCTGGACGAGGTATCTCCTGTACTATTTTTTTTTTAACAATATTCGAACATCAACTAATTGATGTCGCTTCAGCAAAGCTTAAAGGCTGACGTTAAAAAATAACTGCACGCACACCGAGAAACATATGTTGCAAGTAATTGAGTCTCTTTAACCGTTCAACTGAAAAATTAATCCATTCAACTAGGAACATAAAAGTACAGTACAGCCTCAGTACATTGCACTTAGCTTTTCAATTGCTCCGACTAATACCGGAGTAATTAGCTTACTCGGTTTAAGCTACATGTGTTAAGGAGCATCGTCTAGCTAATCAACACGCAGTGTTAAGCCAAAATTTAGCCGTTGAACTCAGCACCCACAGTCGGTATTTAACTCATCGACGTCCTCCACACCTCAATTTACACTACATAAAACGTTGCAGCCTCTACTAAACTCCCAAACATTCTTTAAAATCAAAAGTTAACCTTAGAATTGCCTCTTTCCAAGTCGAATTTGGAAGGTACCGCATACCAGTCAAAAACAAAAGCAGCAATACGAACGAGGCTAAACAACCTGGAAAAATTGCCGAGACCAACCTACCAAAGATCCACTATGCCAACACCATGCTTCTCACGGTGCAGAAATTGGTTAAACAAATGACCTCCGTCAAAGACGACACACAAAATATCCCATTCATTTGTACTAGACTCGACGATATGAGTAGAGGCTGAAGGCATACAAAAGAGCTCCTGTACTTGCAGAAGCCCAAATTTGTCAGCTTGAGCAACGGAAATTCGAGAAGAATAGCGTAATCTTTACCTTGAAAAGTAAAGTTGCTAAACTAACTGATGAACTTAAAAGGAACAATGTTCTTTTATACTTCATCCCAGCCCAAGACGCGTAGTCCGCGGGGCTAGGACCCTTGTCCTAGCTTGGGTTGGTGCCGAGATCGAATCTCGGCAGC
>JAQFYP010002512.1:0-12551 GCA_034694865.1 Bilobella braunerae | reverse complement strand
TTTGAAACGTCACCTACCAAGAAACCAATTAAAGTCCTTACACAAAGATCCCTCTCCGAATCTCCGAAACGAATTGAAATCCAAAAATCCATGGAGACAAACGATAAGGCAAGCACAGCCATCCAAGTGCAAAAAGAAAGAACGCAAAATTCGAAAAGAGAAAGCATAGGAAGAAACAAAAAGAGAAAGTTCGAAAGGCGTTCGATTTATTTCCCTTTCTCATTCAATAAAACTAAAAAGCAGAGCTTTGAAGAAATATAAAATTCATTCGGCCTTGAAACCGTCCACGACCCCACGTCCTCGTCTATCAAAATATTTTTAGGCTCATTATGTCCCAAAGTTGTTGAAAGTTAAAAATACGAGTGAAGTAATTACGATCTAATTGATGCTCGACACATATACAACGTGTTTTTTTTTCATTCTCGGACAACAACCAACATTGCCTACTCAGAAGCGCAAATTTACGCGAACCTCTCTAACTCCTCGTCGTAACGTGGGGTAACCAGCCATCCAGCCTACGCTTCCAGGGCCTCAAAGGGATCGCTGATTAGCTTTTAGTGAGTCAATACCTTCCCTGCCTCGATTCCTCCAGCCCTCAAGTGTAATGTGAACCCTTTTCGACCGATCCTTCAACGCCCCTTCCATTGTCCCTTCATGAAACTGAATACAAAATAAGGATCTTGAGCTACCACAGACCAAACTGCCTGCATTGCTAAAATCTGTTCCACTCCCACTCATGCTCAAGTTCACTACTCAAAATTCGAGTAAAAGGCAAAAATTTCCTTCAATTCTCAGAATCCAGATGTGCTGGAAAGGTTCAGGGAAGGATTTTGGGTTGATGTAACAATGGCGGTTTGTTGAAAAGGGTTATGTCACTCCCATTGTTGTCATTAGCTCGAGTGCGGTTCCTCCAGTGACAGAGCGGTCAGCGGTCGACCAAATGCCGAAAATTCCGAGTGTTCGGCAGCTGTCTTTGAGAAATGCTATGTATTTGCATTCATTTCCATTAGCCCCCACGTCAAGGCAGAATCAATCATAAACTTTTTCGTCTTTTGAAAGGAAGAAGCAGCCTTCACACCACTTCCAGGACGCAGGGCACATTAATAATGGACAGCGCTCTACTTGGAGGTCGATGTTTGTAAAGAACTTAAGAGGTGCTGACCGGCACCAGCACATTGGCCGCGTGATGGTGGGTGGTGAAAGCCAAGCGCTTAAACTTTCACCTCAAAGACAAACAAAGTGTTTGGATTCCTACCAATTTGGAGTGAACCGATAGTAATCATCCTAATCATAATGTTCGCTCGCTCGCTTACGTACAAGGATCAATTTTGAACCCATCCAGTCATTAACAATGTAAGTAGTCAGACTCGGAACCCTGTTCAAGGACGAATCTTCGCTCCTGCCTCAATTTACCAACTGACGCAGCAGAAAAACGACGCACATCACCTTTTCTCCCTTTTTCCTATGAAAAGGATTCATTCAATATGCATGCAGAAGGGTACTTAGAATCTGCTTTATATGAGGAACAATGACGAACCCTTCAAGGGTCACCCGGCCACATGCCTGGGAAAGGGTACTCCTGACCTTCACTCTCAAGTCCACTCCTTCTTCACCTTTTGGGAAAATGAATTAGGCCCACTTAAGGTGTCCCAATGAATATTTTACTAGAATTTGTGAGGCGGCTGAAAAAAGAGAGCCCTTTACATAGAAATCTCTCCCAAAAAGCGAGCCCTTACGTGGAAATTTCCCCCGAAAACCCTTCTTCTTTCGCAAACTCCGTTTCCTTTTCCATTCAACTTTCAAGGACGCCTTTCTCTCTAATCTCTCAAGGACCCTGCCACAGAGAAAAGCGATATGGAATCGAATCCGTTTTCATTTCCTACCCAACTTCCCAAATCTACTTAATTTTAGACCAATGAGAAAATGCCAGTCCCGCTCAATTACCATTTCAAATGAGAACTCAATTGAGAGGAGACCAATTCGATCGATTTGTCATTCGTAAATGAGGGACGGACAGGCCAGTTAGGCTAAAAGCGTCACAAGGCGATTAGACGAGCCCTAACTCCTAAATCGATTCAAACACGTTCCATTCCATTCTTATTAAAAAGATGTTAAAAATTCGTAGGAATTGATTGACCTCGGACTGATTTCTCCAAAAGTCAATCGACTCCAATTTTCCATCGCCACAACGTAACAGAGCACCATCAAATATTCATTGTCCCGTGAGGGCGCTAAGGACTACTGAATTTGAGCAAATCTTCCCTCAAGAGGCTCAGAACCGTATGGGAGAAAGTACCCACTTTTTAAACATCCTTAAGCTTTCACCGCTATCCACAGCTCAATTAACCCAGAAGCATCATCTTCAAAATCCTTGACACGTCACGCAAACCGCCCAAATTCACTTGTCGAAAAACCTCGTGCCTCTCCCACCTCAAAAACTGTTTCGACCCTTAGCGAGTCCTTATGCAAATCAATTAAATCGTTAAAATCCTCATTTCCAATTCCATCAGCCCACCTCTTCTGGATCGGACTAACAACTTAATTGAAATTAAATCTATAACCTCCTGCTATTCTCTCCTCCAATGAATAAAATAGCAACTCAAAGCTTTCTCCCTTTCCTTGAGAGTGAAAAGTGTGGAGGTAGAAAAGAGAAAGTTTAAGTGCGATTAGAGCCAGAGAACATGACCCTCCCTGGAACTTTATGAGTGCCAAATTAATTGAATTGGTGAAAGCATTTTAGTTAATTGCTCTACTCCCTTCTGTCTTTTCTCTCTTTCACCGTGGACGCCGTGGAGTTGGGAGTTCGTAAAGTAAGTGGTTGGTGGATTGCTTTGGTGGAGGATCGTGAGAGGTGTCTATTAGGAGGCCTAATTGCATTGTCACGGCATCCGTTAGCCTCTCCTTTTCTTAATACGATTAAGCAAAAGAAGGGTTCTTCTCTACCTCCACTCACACCATGTCAAGGGAAACGAAGGAGGTCCTTAAGGGCCTCTCCTGGACAAAAAAGAGAGATTTCAGCGCGTCCTTGTCCGGAATGTTATATTTATAGACCGTCCAAGGCTAAAGAGCCTCTATCCCCTTGAAAGCATGAGCATGAAAGCGGAAGGCGCAGATCAACTTCCATCTCCCACGGCGGCGACACTGCCTTTAGAATCCACTTTCACTCGAACAAATTATTAGGGAACGAGGAAGCGATAAATTTATGAGCCTCGTCGTCACCTTCCAGCTCAGCGCTGGACACTCTCCGACGCTAATTGCTCCTTTCCAACTTTCCCTTTTTACAACTTCAATTTTAGCCTCCACGAGACTCCCGTTAGCACCCATTTTAGAACGACTCCGATTAGAACGGTCGAGCTTAATGGCCAATTTCCTAATGACTCTCTTCTCTCTCTCGAAGAAACGAAATTAGTTAATTCAGTTAGGCGAGATTTAGGACGCAGAATTGAGAAGCCATTAGTCTTAGAAGAGACTTCCTTCCTCGGATCAAAAGTCACTTACAAGCACTTTTTTTATGTCATCAACTAATTACTGTTCCCCGTAAGCCAAATTGTACTTCCCTTCTCTCAGCCCTGACGCGACCGATCCTTTACAAGCGCCATTTTGCAGCGGTTCTGCGAATCCAGCTCGTTTATGTCTCTCCCTGACCTTTGAACCTCTTTTTCTCACCCTAAACTGGATGAAACCAAACTTAACGCCTCTTTCCAATTTGATATTTACAACTTATTTTTTAGCCTGTTTTTGAAAATCTATTATTTTGGTATCCTTTCTATTCTTCTCAGACTGGAAATTTTTGGAAAGTCTGAAAACTGGAAGTCTTTTACGTTCATGACAAATCGAGGAGAGAATCAGAAACGATTTGGCGCTGTTTACTACGTGAGTTGAGAAGATGGATTTGATTGAGGAATTGAAATAGCATTTAGCTCTCAATCCGCTCCGCCGCGACCGCCCTGCCGTCAAATGATGTGAAAAAAGTGGAATTGAATTTGAAGCAAAGCATATTACGTTACTGATGCATCTTAATCCAAAACTTCTCCCAGCCTCATCCATCTCGTTCGTAGCCATAACTGACAGAATGCAATAAAATAAATACCCTCCATATTTCGCATCTTCCAAGAAGCAGCAAGAAGCAAAGTAAAGGGAAATGGAGAAGGGGGAAGGGCAAAGGGCAGCGGATTTTCCACAACCTGAATTTTAATTCCCAAGCCTTTAAAGGTAAGAAAAAAAAAGAAAAAAAAGCAATGACAGCGTCAGAGCGGTTAAGGCAGCGGCAAAAAAAAATTGCACGGGGAGTCAATTTGACCACCACATCTCAGAATGCTTTGGAGCGGCAGCGTTTTTTGGGACGTAAAAAAGCGTAACCTTGATGAACCTTTCTATGGGATTCCAGCCTTGCTCACCTTGACTCTGAGAGTGGAGCAGTGCCCATTGAGCATGAGCCATCGACGTCGTTCTTCGCCTATCATTTCCCAAATGAACTAAACCAGAAACTAACCATCATCATCCAATCCCAAAGCTCAACATGTACCTAAGTCTCCTGTAATTAATTGAGATAATTAATTAAATGCAAACATACTCCGCAACTTCCCCCACTTTGATTATATCTCCTCAATTATTCACCTCCAAGTACCATGTACTGGCCTACCCTTAGAACAAACTCAACAAGTAGCATATCCACTTCCACCTTTGATCGATATACGACAAACAATTGCCCCGTCCATCTCTTTCAGAACGTGACGTCAAACGGTGAGGCACTGTGTTGGAACAGCATTTTGACATGTCGCAGTTCCCTTCACTTGAACTTCATCAATAATTAACGAAAAAAAATGGAAATTAATCGACCTCTCCCAAAACCAATGACATTCCCCTATTTGTATTCATCATTCACTTTTCATCACAAAAAAAAAGTTTGCACACGAAAGAAAAAAAAATTAAAGCATCTCATAGCATCTAATGATACTTCATTTTTGTTATGTAACACCATTAACTACAAGGTCACCTTCACCAATTAAATTAAATCGTGGTCACCTTTCACATTCCGTTTCAACTTTCCAATCTCATCAAAAATATTCTCATCTTGACAGTATTTTGAAGTACTGTCAAGCACATTGGTCACAAATACTGTTCAACCTCAACTACTGGGGCTCGAAATTAAGTAATGCAAAAATTCTGAAGACTGGATCAGTGTGCACTGATCCTGATTTTCATAACAGTGCGTAGCTTGTTTGTGCGATGTCACTTTCTCCGGTGCTTTATGGCTCTGATTCATTTTTTATTTTTTAAAATTTATATGTCCAATATTTTTTTTTGAAGAGACACTTTTGAAATATGTAGAAAAAACTGCGTTTTGTATAATAGCAGCGTTTTATGCAACTTTCGATAAACCAACCAATCAGGCTTTCCCAATTCTTTCCGTTTCCGTCGAGGTTATCAAAATTTCAAAGTTGTCAAAAACCAAAAAAAGCCATTATCTATCTAGTCCACTTAAGTGCTCTTGGTCTTCACCTGACCAAGGAGAAGCTCTCCATTGTATAGACAAAAGCGTCAAGGAAAAGTTTGGCTGCCCATTAAAGGACTAAACACCGAGGCTCATTTGACAGGGAGTGACATTGGGCCCTATCTCATTGAATCATCATTTCAAGTACCCTTATCTCCAGCGCTCCTAATTAAAAATCAGCCTTAATCATCAAAAAAAGCACTGGAAGTTCATGTTCACCCGCACGCGCAGTCAGGTAGGGCGAGTACTAAAAGACTTTGCCCCGCCGTAAATTAATTTGCGTTGTTTACATATCCCAAAGTAGTTTAGCGCGTCTGTTGTCAATATAACCTTTACTAATTAAACAAGCACGGACAGCCGCACTTAAAATGCAAAGGAGATCAAGGGTAGACGTCGAACACGTCTTGTCCAGGTTCTAAAATTGTCTAAACCGCCTCCCCACCCCACCACTCACAGATTCTCAAGCATCCCATCTGTGCCAAATCTCTGCGGATGCTGTTGCATTGAAAATTGGCGTGTGTGAGTCGAAGTGTATATACTTCCCCTGCCACGCCGCCAGTATGCTGCCCACGAACGAATGTGTGCCAAGGATACCTCCAGATCTGATGAGTCTTACAACGCAATTTCCACTTTCTCCCTCTCCTCTGGTGCGGAAGAAGAGAAAGTAGGTGGTCGCTATAGTGATCTCCATCTCCCGCGCTTCATCTCCTGCATCTTACCCAAAAAAAAAATCTGGAGACTGCTCTAAGGGCCCTTCTCTATTAGGCTAAGGGACTCCCAAGGAACCTACCTTTCCCAATTTCCCCCTCCAAACAAAACATCACCTTGGATTAGACAGGAACAAAAGAGAAAGTTAGACCTCATCCGTCAAAATAATCCGAGACACTCTCGCCTCCCATCTAACCCGCCTACGCACCACCACGAACAGTTACAAAATTCAACACTAATTTAAAATTTGATACATCCAATTCGAAAGAAAGTTATAGTAACAGCGATGTCAGACATTCAGCGTAAACTACGGTAAAAATGCTTCTGTCACTCGTCCTCCATGCCGTACTTTTTTTAAAAAACATGAAATTCAATTTATTCCAACTACGTCCAAATTCATTCAATTTGTGAAGGACCCCAAAAGGGAAGCTCCAAGAATCCTTTTTACTATTCTCGTAAATCATTTGTAGCAATAAATTTCCGTAGCCTCTCATCAACCTGGGCCCTTTCTTTTTTTCGTTTTCCTTTTTGCCCAGCATCCCGCTATTCTCCGCTTTCAGTATTATGAGTCTATTGAACTTATTTTGACAAAATAGGACAGAGAAACAGAAAGACAATGCATGGCCACAAAACCGTAGTTCTCAACAACAGAAATTTACATGCTCACAAAAAAAAATTATTGATATGTCACTAGACTAATAAAACAAAGGCCATTGCCTTTGTGCGACTCAATACTGTTTACGTCTACAGCGATATTTAGAGTAGAATGTAAAGTTAGCGAAAATAATAATTAATCAGAATGCTGTAAATTTCTTTTTTTTTAAAGAGAAATTTTAATCGTAATAGCATAATAGCAAAATATTTGCTATTTCCACGCAAAATTTTTGTTATCCCATGCACAATTTTTGCTTTTCTCAATTGACAAGCAAATATTTTTTTAAATCTCGTTCATCAACCAGTTAACAAGAATACATGTTTTTTTGGGGAATTCCCTATTGTTTTTTAATTTATTCTTCCAAGCATTCTAGTGCGGGATTTAAAACTGAATCTGCGCCGTCAAAATACTGCGTCACTAGCGTCAACGTCAAATGCCAACACTGCGTCACTTCTAAAAAACGTTCCTACGACTTTGGCATCAAAACAATGGGAACAAAATTTAGTACTCCCTCAACAATATTCTCTCCAATGAATCAATCCCACTGAAGAATGTCCCATTTATGCGTTTCACACGCATCTCAAGTTCTGCTTCATTCAGCAAAATTACGCAATTGCTAATTTGTAACGTCGGAATTACTAATTAGTTAAGCTCTGGTCCGATCCCTGCTTCATCTGCTAATTACTCCAGTCACACAATAACACATAAGGCAATTTCATCTCTCCCAATTCGCAAACGTCGCTCAGTTCTTCACTCAATTTTTTTCATAACATCTCGATACATTATACATTTCATCAGTTTTCAAACTTATTGCAACGATAAATTTCATCTCCTTCAATTTCATACCGAACGCAAACACTGACCAGAGATAAGCGTGCAATATTGGGCAATGTAAAAGTAGAATCTGTATTTACATTTTACAAAACGTGTTTCCGGATACATGCATTATTTCACATCCGGTATTCACGCTATAAAAAGAAATTCTAGGATCTCCCATAAGTACTCATTACGTTTAAGATCTGGTTGGGTTCGCGAAAACAGTAAATTATAAGAGCTCATTTAAAATCACATAAATTGAAGTCTAGCTCATGTGAATAACCAGAATCAAGGTCTATATCCTATTTTCCTCAACAATACACGCTTCCACCACTCGCTCGCACAAAGGACTGTAAAAAAACGCTGTTGAGCGGCTGAATGGAATTCTAACAATTTTCTACTAATTCTAAAGGCTAATTTCAAAACGGGCCATAAATCCCTTGTTTTTTTTTCAGCTCTTCGGTTCAGAAGGTAGAAAACTACTAAAAATCAAAGGCTATTAAAGCCTCTCTTTAACTGTCTTCGTGAATGAGTAAGACTCAAAAAACGTTCAGGGAGTAAGAACCGCATAAAAATCAGGACAGAAGAAGCTAGAAGTGATAAAGGTTTCCTTCATCAGTACAACTTTTAGCAAGATGCAGCTCTTTTTTCATTTTCAAAATAAAAAATCTCCGTTGCAAAATTTAGAATGAACCATAAATTCTAAGATGAGCTTTTGCCCTTTTTATTTTTCTAATTAAAATGATACGGAAGTTTCCTCCTCATCAAGGAATGGCTCAATCCTTTCTCGATGATTATTTGTCCAGTGTCCCACTCTCATAACTTCAAAAAAACATATCAAAAGTAACACTGAAAAAAAGTTTGTTGTGACGAGAAGTGGGGTCAAAGATGGGGGTGTCAAGGGTTTTTTTTTGTCAATTCAAAAACGCTACGCTTGCCTTAAAGTTAAGAATTAGTAAAAAGCGACCTCTACTGACCTTCCAGCCGGCAGAAGAGTTGGAGTCCCCCTTATCTTTGAAGTAGGAGACATTGGTGACCATCCAGTCGTAAATTTGACTGAGGGTGAGTCGCTTGTCAGGTGAGGACTGGATGGCCTGAGTGATGAGGTCAGCGTAGGACATGTTTCCCCAGGCATTTCTCCGGGAGGTGGACTTCTTCGGGAAGCCAAGGAGCCCTTGGCCGAGACCATCTTGCTCTTGGTGGGGCCCTTGGCCCGAGTGGGGGAGCGGCTCTTCTGGACGGGGTTGGGGCCAAGTGTTGGACCGGGCCCTCGTTTGTGGCTCAAAGTCGGACTCCAATTTAAGCGTAGTGTAGTCCGGAGCCTCCAGCTTAATAAAGCTCCGCGGTTCTAGTTTTATAGCTGACGACGCGTGGCCCTGTCCTCCCGAGGGCTGAACGTTGTGTTGTGGCGGCATTGACATGGCTGTAAAGTCCATCTAAATCCACCAAGAATTCAGCTTTAGAACCAATCACCGAGTCACATTAAAATCAATCAACAAGTCAAAGTTTTAGAATCAATCACTCAAATTGAGCTAATCAGCGTTTTGGGTTATTTAAATGTCGTAATCCTTATCCCTTTTGCTTTTATCAACCCCTTCTCGACCGTTCATTTAGCTGTTTCAACCTCTCGCTTAACCTGCTCTGCTCTCTACCTCGTATTCGATTTCTAGGAATTTGCAAAACCCGATCTTCCTCTCGTCGTCGCTTTAATTCCATCGCTCATGTAGTCACTTGAATCAAGTGCCTACTTGACATAAGGAGCCAAAAGAACACTTCAAGTGGGCCCTTCACTGCCTACGCACTACATCAAAGGCATTTCATACTTCACGAGACTGACATGCATGTATCACATCCAGTTATCGAACCAAATTCTGCCATTACTAAAATATTGATTGCCGCGATTTCAACAGTGCCGCTGGGGCGTTAAGCGTGTCCAGATTGCCCAAATTTTCCCAAACAAAAATGAGGTAGTGAAATTAACAGTAGCTAATTAACTCAAAAATTCAGAGCAGGGGAGCTTCTCAAAAAAGTAAAAAGAGAATTAATTGGCCCATTGAAATGTGAATTATGTTTCGACTTAAGTGGTTATAAAGTTTAAGTTCCCAGAGGCTAAGTGCTTGGGAGGTGGGATGACACTATATCTTTTGAAGGCCACAAGCGTTGCGTAATCGAATAAAGTTTATTTTCTATTCTTTAGCGCTGTTGAGGCGGCGGCGGCGGTGGCGGTGGTAGAGGAAGGATGGTGCAGGACTACTCACCTTAACCTTCACCATTGCATTAATTGCACAACTAGTTAATAGATCTCTGACAACAATTTTTATAATTTAATTGCACCTACTCCCGGTAAAAAATATGAGATAGTCATTAGTGTTAATTTACCAAAAAGTAAAAGGCTGGGAAAATGCAATTAAGGCCCTTAGTTTAAGGGTCTCCAGGTGTATCTGTCTCAAAAAGTTAAGCAAAAAGGTACTTGTAATTTATTATGCCCAGACTCATCACTTTGGTACAAATTGATGACACCCTAATCTTCCTAGGAAATTGTGCCAAAAAAAAATTTTTTCTTTTACAAAATTTTTTCAATTTATTTAGGCTGAGTAGGTGCGGGGTTATTTTTCATGATTGAATTACATAGTCAACCGCAGCAGACGACATCCATCATCTTTCGCTATTAAATCTAAAGCTTTTTTTTAGTAAAAAAAAACGCTTTCTGATCAAATACGCACTTACGGCAAATAACCACAACATGAGCTAAACCTGCTCGTGAATAAAAAAAAACGGAGAAGCGTTACTTTAGAACGTTTTTTTTTAGTACCGGCGGCACTCGAGGCAAAAGAAACGCCTCAGTTCTAAATTAATGTAGAATCGGAAAGATACACGACAAAAGGAAGCTAAAAGCTAATTCAAATTCCAAAATAATATTTTGGCATTCACTACTTAAAAGCAATTGGTAATGGAATATAAATTAAATTTCTGCATACACAAAAGGGGGAGAGAGATGGAGATGACGAAGAGAGAGACTCACCTTGAAAAATAGATTTTTGCAACAATTCTGGATATAAAATTCCTCTTGAAATCCCCTGTATGTCTCCGTTTGGTCGACTCCCACTCACACTTTCCTCCTATTGGCCAATTTTTCTAAACAACTACTTTTCTAAAAAATGTCTCTAACTTTGTTCTAACTACTAAAAGACGGCAGGAGAACAACTGAATCAAGAATCCGTAGAGGCGTAAGTGTCTTCAAAACTACTAAGTACTCGGAACGCTTGGAACTAGGACGACGCTGGAACTGAAACTAAAACTTCACTCCAGTTTCACATTCAACAGCCTTCTTTCTCCCTTCCGTAAGTGTTTCAGTTGGGAGAGTGAAAGTACGAAGCGCCAGCGCTTTCCCCGATCTCCTTTCTCCAGAGCTCTTTTAGTAGTCTAAGGACGATTCGTGGTGGTGATATGCTCCCCAGTCCTCCTGCATACCGGGTCTCCACCGACTTAGGCTGAGTCTCCACCAAGGTCAATCTGCGTCACTAGTAGCACCACTTAAAGTACAACTTGCGAGTTGTTCCAGTTCTTCCAAAGGGAGGCGGCGCTTTTCCCAATTGTATGGCTCCGCTTCTCCGGCTCCTTCAGCGTTCGTCGAGCGGTGGCAGAAGGTTGTGTGTAGGTTGAGCGCTGGGAGAGCTGGCTAGAGTTGTCGATCACCGCCGCTGCGCTGGAACTCCTCGTTCGTCACCTCCAGAGCCTCTCTGCCTGTCAATACAATAACAAAAGCCACTTCAACGTTTTGGGCCGCCCTCTCAAATTGACGACGACTGATTGGGGAGGCTAATGTTTAGAGTTGTGCGCCGTTACCTGCGGGAATCCTTGACAAGCACCTTGGTCGGTCCTCGTCCTATTGTTACTGAATGGTGCTGCTCCGAAGCCAGGCCCGTTCTTCTTGTTTGCTTTTGGGAGAATCAACAAGTGGTGGTGTATCAGATTCTGGTTTTGGGAAGGTCGTTGGGTCGTGTCGATCCGAGTGGTACTTCTCTTCTGATCTAGGTTCCAAATGCTGCCTGCAAAGTGTAAGTTGCTGAAGGAGTTGGTGGGTGGTTTTAGGTTATAACTAACTGCTACTAGGGCCTGGAAGAGAGGCTACTACGCAATAGATGATAGAAGGAGTGATTCTGCCAATTTCCCACTTGGCAGTCCGCATTGTCTACTTCGTCAAATTTTGCACTGACTTTATAAGAAGAGAACGCTGCGCTCTCGAGGGTTCCTTGTGGGACATGAGGGTTCGGCGGAAAAGCAGTGGATGATCCAATGATGCTTGCCCAGTATCCGAGGGGGCACGTGTCTCTACCTGGTGACACGTGAGCGGTGTGCCTGGACACCTATTGGTCATGGACAGGAACACCTCCTGCTTTGCTACTGTTCTGGAAACTGTGGATCCCAAACAGATCTCTGCCTCTGAACAATGCTCAATTCCCTCTGAATCTCATCTCTCTTCCTTTGCGTGGGCCCTTTTCTCTCAACCACTTTCTAAAAGCATTTCCCCTATCTCTACTAAAAATACCCTCAGCTTCAAGTCCCCAGATCCTTATTTCGTCGAATTTAATTCCTGGACAAAATCTAATGATTTTTTTCTACACAAATGCTAAACATTTTCTCCTGGGCAAATTCTAGATTTTTTGGATATTTAATAACACATATTTTACAAAATGTTAACCAAATAAGGGTACCTTCCTAGAGTTCATGAATAAGTTGCTCAAAAGGAATGCTCATTCTGTATTTTTTCAAGATGGCCTTTTGGCGCCTATATTTAAAAACCACAGACGACGCGACCTTCAGGAAATGGCAGTCCAGCTCACGCTTCCATAATTATGTACTCTAGAGAACTTAAAC
>JAQFYP010002511.1:0-12555 GCA_034694865.1 Bilobella braunerae | reverse complement strand
AGGTACTCAGAGATTTTAAATAACCCATTAATTCTTATATGACAAGTTTTAACCATCTTCTTTATATGATCATCCCAATTTTTACTCGTCTAAATTTAGTTTATTAGCGGCGCTAGCGTAGTTTTTTTTGTAAGTTAAATTTCTGCAAGTCATTTATTTTCGAGGTTCTCGTCGTTTGTTTAGCATTGCACTGAACGTTAATTTAGTGTAGTGGTCTAGATGTTCCACTTTTTTTTTTGTAAACCAAGCGCTACGATAAATGCATCGTTCAATTTTTTGAAAGAAAAACGCTAGAGCATTCAACTATGTTCTTATGTAAATCTTTAAATACGGAGCCGCCAATCATAATGTGGTAAAAATTTGTAAACTGCCAAATTCCGGCGTAGAAAAAACCTTTATACTGTATCAGTTCATAATCAAGATTACTTTAACCACTAGCGATTTATTTGTAAAACTTAAGAATTTTGGTAAAGTTACCTAAATCCACCACTATCACACGAACCACACATGAAGGATTCGGCAGCTCATATAAATTTTTAGCAAAAAGGCACCTCGCTCTGTACAGAATCTTACTATTACTTTTTTTTTATAACATAACTGGACTACGGAGTAAATCCTCCCAATTTCTTAATGAATTACCTTTTATTAAGCCGTTAACATATAAAATTAAAAGAATATACTTAAGTACTAACAAAATACTATTGAATAAAAAGCACTTTCACATTACTCGTTGGCCGAAGGCCCTGCTGGCGTAAGGAATTATTTTCCCGTAACGACATAAGTTCTTAGCTTACGCAGAAGGGTCACCCGACCTCTCCGCCATAGCTCTGGGCAGTATTCCGACTACCGCCAGGGCTGGCATCACTTGGGAACGGATTACCCAGAAGCTACCGTTCCGTGCTCCGAGTAAGGAGTGGCGGAGCGGAGGGTAACAGCACTTCAACAACAGAGTTAATGACTACCAAAGGACCACTCAACAAAAATCTGGGATGAAATCAACACACATTGGCATCGCATACAAGTCAATGAAAGGATACACCGAAAATCTGGTATCAGCACTTTTGTAGCCTGTACGAGCAACAACCGCTAAGCAAACCAATACAAAGTGTGGATAAAATGATCACGGATACTCTACTTGATGTTCCAATTAACCCACTGAAATCCGAATTGTACTCAAAGCAATTAAAAGTGGTAAATCACCAGTCCCGGACAGAATCCCAAATTATATCTGGAAAAAACATTATTCAAGCAAATCAACAAATAAAATTTTATGTTTCAAATACTATTTCTTCTGCCATTAAAACTTTCGGCGCCTCTAGGAAAGGTTTTCAATGAAATTATTGTGCTGCATTATTAAATGAGAAGAAATTCCACTTTTGAAGAATAGCAATGTTAGCCAAACTCATACTCATACTGTAGTATACTCATGCTGTTTTACCTGTTGAGTATTCAATGTCAAAAGTAAAATTGAACACAACTATGTTTCCTGGCACAACTTGTTTGGCAAAGACATGAATCATTACATGTTAAAAGGCGCGTTAAAACACGTTAAAGTGATATTATGCATAATAACAAAATTCCGTGTTAAGTTATGGGTTAAGAAATGGTTAAGTTATAGTTTAAAGTATGTGTTAAGTTGCAGGTTAAGCAATGGTTAAGTTATTGGTTAAACTATGGATTATTTTTAACACAAAATTTAAATCAAACCGTGAAATAATGAATTGCTTAGTTGTTAATATTGAAATAAAATCATGTTTAATTAATTTAATTATTATCGGGTAGGTGTAAGACCACTTCTTTTGAGTGCCTTTATGATGTAACAAGTGAAACTAGATTAAAATTACTGAAAAAAGGCAGTAAACTGTTCAAATAATACTTGGCATTGGGTATATGAAGAAAAGGTGCCTGAAAAAAAATCAAAGACGAGAATACTATACAAAACCATATTAGTAATAAACTTGTTGATATGGGTGAGCCTGAATCAAATAAACTCGAATCGATACTAGTCATAAACCTGCTCGAGTTACTAATTATTGCAATAAATTTATGATGGAGATCATGGGGCAACGGCAGTTTGTAGATTAATGTCCAATTTTACACTGTGAAGTCCTGTAAAGCAAAATCACAATTTTCAACAAATTTTGTTCCAAAACGACTCTGGAAATCAAAATGCAGGGAAGTGTTGTAATGATGATTTTGCCACAAACCGTTTTCACGTTTTTATTTCCTCTGGTCAATTCAAGTGGAGCCATTGAATTTGGGAGTATGATTTTTTTTTACTAAAAGCTAATTAATACGTATAGTTACTTTACAATAACATTGCGCAACTTGTTTATTACTGCAATTGTTTACTACTGTCAAACCCTCGAAAGCCGAGTGGTTAGAGCCTTTAGCTCTAGCCATGGACGGACACGGGTTCGAGTCCCGGTGTCGCCAATATGAAAGTGATTATTTCCAAAAGGTTTTCCCATTTTTCTCGAGCGAATGGGGTATGTGAGCAGTTGGGGTGCGAGTGTGACCGTGACCTGGGGTTGCGGTTGCGGAGGGTGGACTAGGGTCTGTATGTGTAAGCTGATTGTTCCTATCTCTTGCCAAAGGCAGAGTAGTGGTAGGGCCCTAGCCCATTCCACCTCTAGCCCTTCCAAAAATTGTTTACTACTTAACAACTACCCCCTTACAAAATAGAAATGGCTTCAATCTGCTAAATCTTACGAAACTTGGGAAACAAGTAACAGACTCTTACTGAAAGTATGAAAAATATAATAGGTGCTAGAGTACACGGACCATTCAATACTAGAAGCATTTGCACGGAATAAAACACTTGGAGTGGTAATTGTGAAGGCAAGCAACAACTTTCATATACTTGCGTTAATGTATAGAACTGAAGAGAAGTCTAAGTCTACTTGCAAAATATTATTCCAAGAAAGTATTCTGAAGTCTGCAAGAACAGGAGATGCCGATTTTGCCGCTGCCAGTGACACCTGGAAACATTCTAAAAGAAATTTGTCGAGATGCCATTTAATAAACTAAATCTACTTTACAACAAATTGCAAACGCAATTTTGAGCAAGCCGGCCCATTGTTGAAAATAAATTATACGTTTGATTTGCGATGTGTGGAAATTTAGTATAGTTTTAGAATTTTTGGAAAATTCAAAGGTTTTTGTTTCCAATTTGGAAAAGTTCTTGCTAGAATACTTTACAGAGAAAAATTGTAAAGTAATCGCATGCAAACTAGTACTCAAAACAATATTTCAAGACGCCAGAAGTAAAATCCATTGACTTATTTTTGTAACTCCCAATGTTACACTATTTGCATTTTATTTTCAAAGTTGATGCAAACAAATTATAAAATAGTTGCAAAATGATTCAAACCAGCCAAGATAGCTAGCCAAAGCATTCAGCTACGCTTTTAGTTCTTAGTGGCTTCCATTCATTATCTAAGCCGATCACAACCCAAGTTTAAAATTTGTTTTTTTTTTACTCGAGGCAAAAAAAAAATTCATCGGCGCTAGCATAGAATTTGAATGAAAACCTCTTTTTGTGTCGTGATTTGCGTCGTTCTACGAGCAATTTTTCAAAAACATTTTTCCTTGGCAGTACAATAAAGCGAAGATATGAAATCAATGAAATAGTACAATTTATGCTAAGATAGCATAAAACCCCTTGTGGGCTTGAGGAGTTGGCTTGCTATCGATGCCACAAGGATATTATTCAATATTTCTTGAAGATGTTCAGAAGATGTATTGTGAGAGTTCACAAAACTAAATTTAAAGCTAATTCCAGCCGTGTGCGAAATTGGTAAAGATTAATATAAGCTATTGGGGCTTGGGTTACTCGCCAGTTCCTTTTGATTTTGCTTGCTCAAAACGTATAGTTGCAGAAGTACTATTCTGCCTAAACAGACGAAACGTATGATGGGATTATTGTACAAAAGGTTACAAATAGTAATAGCACAAACAAAAGTTTTACTAAAATAATTTTACGATAAGCATAATGGAGTATCACAAGTTCTACCGCTTAGTAGAAATACTACAGGTTGAATTGAACAATTATGTTTGGAAAATTCCAATTTTTGGATTAGATTTGGAGATGTTTGTTTTAATTTTGGATTCAAAAAGTCACTTGCAGAAATCCTAGCCATATAAACGAAGCGAAAATTTGACTCAGAGATTAACGTTTCAATCAGCAAAATGCATGCTAACTGACTTAACGTTTAGCCAACTCACTTTGTACTATCAAATATGCTACATTTTATACGGGTCCTTGTGATAACTGAGATTGAGACTGTGTTGTATCATTGTACTGTGTATTTTTCCGCACAATTAGACATTTTTCCTTCTCACAAATGATTGGCATATCATAAAAGTGGTAGGAAATCTGCAGTACATTTATTAAAACTGTGTAAAAAAAAACTTATTTTATAAGAACCTGTTATGCATGTTATTGCTTGATTAATGGACTTAAAGGGTTTGTAATAGGGCAAATTTGGGTGGGTTTGTGTTTAAAAACTGTAAATGGAAGAATTTACCCTGCTTTGACTACTTTGAAAGCGACTGATATTTTTTTCTCAGTTCATTAAACAACTTCGACTGAAGGACTACCAATCAACATTTGAAGTAAATTTCACCAATTATTAACCTTATTTTAAATTTAACTAAACTTAATTAAATATTTACAATGTTTCCCATTTAATATTATAGGCAACTAGCGTTTGTCTTAATTTTGCATTTTAGAAGCGATTTGCAGCACATTTTTCAAAGTAGTTTTGAAACGACCCTCAATATGAAACAGGTTATATCAAAATGCTGACTTAAGACAAGCTGAGAAAACTAGCTGAAACACCGAGCTTCTCTACGTTTTCGACCTTCCATTCATTATTTTAGCAAATCAGCGCGCAGATTTCAAAAATTGTTTTCTAACATTTTTTACTCGGGAGAATAATTTTTTTCAGCAGCGCTAAATTAAATTTTGGATTAAAATTCCACGTCATTTTTTATGAATCGTTTGTCGTTCTACTAGGTTTTTCTGAAAAACAATTTCTCATTGCAAAGCAACAAATTGAAATTGTCAATTCATTGGAATATGATTTAGCCTAAGAGAGCTTAAAATTCCTATTTGTTAAAAAGGTGACTTGTAGTAAAAAAAATGGTGATACAAGCATCCAATAAATTAATCTTTTGTTGATTAATGACTTCCAGAACATGCAATCTAAGGAGTTACTAGATTAAAAAAATTAAATACACAACAAATCGAATTAATTTATAATAGAAAAAATTGTAATTTTGATAATAAAGTAGAATGATTACAATAATAGACCACAATTTTGATTAAAAACTTACAATTGTTCTGGCAGCATATTCCGGACATCGCAACTTATTTTGTGAGTGTTTGTACAAGTAAGTCGCCTGCATTGTAAGAGTTAACACGGTAAAGTTGTCACCGACCCAATTTGTACACTTGTTGAAGGTAATTATTTTCCACTAGTCATCCTGAGATTGTGGGTTCCAATCTCGTTTTCCCCAGTAAACAAATGGTATTTTCCAAAGGTGAATAGGTTGCGGAGTGAGATTCAGCCATAATACCTCAACTTATTCTCAAGTTTGACATAAAACGAATACTAGAACCTACCATTATCAGGCCATACCTACGCCCGCAACAGGTCCATTTATTGATTAGTAAAAATATTCGCTACAGCCTATTTTGTTAAAATACTTTGGAGATGTAGTATAGTAAAGGTTAGAAAATGCTATGAACTTAATTTCAAGGCAAATTCAACTTTTCAAGGCAAATTCGAGCAGAGAAACCATTTAATGTAATACCATGAATCTAAACCGGTACCGATGGGTGCCAATAACGAGTTGTAAATTTGGCTTCCCAAACATTCTAATTTGTTAGCATACCATTATTCCTTTAACCTAATATTTACTACTTATTGTTTACTGAAGTACATTTATGCCCGGAGCTGTGGGCCTCCCTGCTCCGCTCTCCTTCAGAGACTACGTAAATTCGATTCATTTTTATACTATAAATATAATGTGGATTTGCACAAGAATTTACAAACTTCTACAAACAAATATATTCATTGAATCAGGAAATCAGAAAAAAAATTGAAATGCAAGTGAGCCGTGGGGTGCTGGTATTGCTCTTAGCAACCTGCCTAACCTATCCAGAAGCGGATGCAAAAAACCTGGGTGTAAGTGTTTTTCTTTAATTTAAGGCGTTTCAAATCAAAGTTGAGTAGTATAACAAAGCAGGAAACATTTTTAATGTCCCACACCATTCGTTAACGAAAAAGGCGAAAGGTAGTTTATTTTTTGATGACAAAAATTATACATGTAATAAAAGTCTTAATCCTCGCCGACACTAAAATTAATATGAAAATCTACTAACTCGTTTGGTTTTTGGTAAAATGACGCACGCATTTGCTTAGAATTGACATTTATTTTAAATAGTTTAGTGAGTTTTCTTTAGTTTTAGTAAATAAATCAAATTTGAGCATCACTGCTTTGATTTACCTCAAATCACCACATTCGCGCCAAATCCAGCACAATTATTTTTAATTTGTAGTTTAAAGAGATTTCTGACAAAATAAGAACAATTTTTTTACTACATTACATTCTTCTACGCAAGCAATCTTAAAAGCGGTACAATGCTTGCTAGTGATTTATGCAACATTATTTTAATTTTCGAAATTACCATTTGCAAAGCAAAAGTTACTAGTTACTTCACTCTCAATATAAAAAAAAATGTTCGAAAATTTGTAAAAACAAACCCACATATTCCAATCTTATTCCAGTCGACGCTTTTTTTTTCTTCATGGAGCAACGGTGTCTCGATGTCAAGATGCCGTTGAAAGCTTAACCACTGGACAACCAGGCCCCGTTGAGTCCTACTATAATAGGACTGGCTGGCTTGGCTAAAATATTTTACATCAGATTTACTCCTTTTTTATTTAAAAGAAATGTTCAGAATGCCTACTTATCAGAGGTGGTTGAGCCGTAATTGTGGGAAAGCGATACTGTGCGTTCGCTATGCGCAAAAAGGGAAGTACGGCAATAAAATATGACCAATATGTTGATTTGGGTTGTGATTTACTTTATTGCAAATGCAGGGCTGGCACACATCAACTCCCACAGCATGTAAAACTTGGAAAAACATAAATGAAAAGTTAAAAAACGTCAACTGGAACACCTTACTGGACGCAACCCTATTATGCACACTTGAAAAATTTGCGTTTCGCAAAAAGAGTAACTCTACGCAAGGAGTGGCAATTCTGAAAGAAGGTGACGGCCCGGGAAACTTTCATATTCTGCCCATAAATATGGTTACGACACGGAAAGATGTTCCTTTGCAACCTATGCGTTGTAACGAAACAACGACAACGCACGGCAACATCGACCGAGCAGAAAAGGCTGCAGAAGCCTTGGCTGGATCCAGCAGTTGGCCGCTCACACAGTATGCCTAGACCGTGGCTAAAAACTGAACTGTAAAACTTGCTAATAAAATAATTATAGTATAAAGTTTAATAATAAAACAAAGAGATTTAAAAACAAAAGATTTCACACCTCGCACTAAAAAAGAACTTTGGTTTCGTTTTAGCAAAATAGTCATTGAACTAACCATTGTTTTCTTAAAATTTTCCACTGTTTCAAGAACCTTCAAGAAATATAATTTTTGGTATTTTTTAAATAGTAAACAACCATTAATAATTGAATCTATACTAATTGAAACCCCATTTCAACTAAAAAAAATTTGGGCGTTTTGATTTTTATTTTTTTGTAATATTGTGTTTCTTGCTAAGGGTGTGGAATAAAGCATAACCAAAATAATAAAGTTGTGATTCTTCTATGCTAAAAGAACTCTTCGTCATTCTACTGGCTCTAAACTTGAAAATTGAAAGGATAAGTTTCCAGTGGCTTCCATTTATTTTTTTAGCCAATCACAACCAAAGCTTCGAAAATTGCTTTTCTAGCCTTTTTAGACAAGGGAATAAATTTGTCAGCAGCGCTAGCTTAGGTTTTAAATCAAAACTTCCAAGTGATTTTTTGTCGTGATTCGCGTCGTTCTATGAGAATTTTTTCAAAAGCAATTTTTCTTCACATGATAATAAAACGAAAATGTAAAATCAATGAAATCCGTCTTAAACAAAACGAGCGTAGAACCCTTGTGAGCTAGAGGAAATGGCTTGCCATCGATGCTATTACGATTGCATTATTATTTTTTATAACAACATTATAACAAGAGTTTACAAGGCAACCCTTAAATAAAAAGCTGATCCAAAGATTTTGCCTAAACTTAATTAGATACGCAAGGGTTCTTGTTTCTTTCATTTGGTCATTCAGGGGAAATGAGATTTTTTTCTTTACATTAAATTAACCTCAAGAAAATAAATTTTCAGTGGCACCAGCATAGATTTTGAATGAAAACTCTGCATCGTTTCTCCTACATGAGTCGTCCTACTTTTAGTTTCTCATTTGTAATTCCCTTATGCAAAGCAATAACGCATAGCTAAAGTAGGTTGAATATGCTTGTTTTTTTTTTCAATTTATTCATCCAAACAATGTGTTCACTCAGCACCACGGCGCCTAGATTTTTTATTTAAGGATAACATGTACTAAAAATGCAATCATTGTAAATTCCTTAAATTCAGTATAAGATTTTAACAGTTCAAAGCAATTACACTTATAAAATTATGAAAAAATGTTCTTTGAAACAGCTAAATAATCAGGAAGGACTTGTCACCTACTCTGTGACGTGTCGGCTGGGGGGACTTAAGCGCCAATGATGGGGTCGACGAACGACAAACGAGAGGTCACGATCATGACGAGATGTGCAAATAATCTTTTATTTGCACAAGTAACCAAAAATGTACAACTGAAATGTACAAAGATCAATGACCAAATACCACGAACTAACAGTCGAACAGACTAATGCTAAGGCAAAGGCCAAACGTCGAATAAGCCCCGATCACCTGTGCGTCACTCTTATTTATAAGAGTGACTTCAAGGGCAAAAGCAAATGACCTACAGCTAACAAACAAGAGCTACACAACAAAAAAGACCTAAAGTAACCATACACTCTTCTGCGAAAATGTGAACTACTAACTACGTAACCTATAGTGTTGCGTCCAAGAGGTCGATGACTTCTTGGGCGTGACAAGATTATTAGAAGTCGAACTCCAGCACAGTTTATATGCAAATAGAAATGTGTATAAAAACGACTTTTAGAATTACTAAATAAGTTTTAGGTAGTCCGCTAGTGCAGATGTCTAATTCCTAGAATCCCTGCCCGGATGTACATTTCCGTTAGTTAGCGATAATCTGTATTCTCTCTTCTCATTCAATTTACTAATTTTTAACGAAATTAAAGACACTTCAGTTTTGACTCTCGAGAAGAGTAGACATAAGCTGTGATGGTTATTACTTAAAGTTAAGTACAGACACCACACTCTTAGTTTACAATTGCGGAATTATTCCAAAAGATACTTCGGTGAGCTTAATTGTGTACAAAGTTTATAAATTAGAAACAGTTCGCTGTCAACCTTTTCTTTGCACATTTTTTTTTTCAAATTCAAGGCATATAACACTAATTTTTTTTTTGAAAGAATAGTAGTTTTAACAACAACACAATTAACTTATTAGGAAGCTACAAACAGCATGCACTTAAAATCAATCAAAATGAATTGAATTTTTTTCAAATTTATGGTTGTATTAACTCAACTTAATTAAATTTGCATTTATGGTTCCCATTTAGTATTTGAATCAATCAGAGTCAGTTTTGAAAAATTGTTTTTCTAATATTTTTCTACTCGAGAGAACAAATTTTCAGCGCCACTAGCAATAATTTTGAATGAAAACTCTGAGTCATTTTTTCCGCGCGATAGGACTCGTTCTTTTCAATTTTCTCAAAAACAATTCCCCTTTGCAAATCAATTAAGTGAGATTGTCAAACCAATGCTATTCAATCTAACCTAAAAAAAAGCTAAAAATCAATGTGGGTATGAAGAGATGATTTGCTGTAATGTTGCTGTAATGTAAACCCTACAGACATAGTCCAATGCATTAATTTTTTGAAAAATTTTATATACTTATTTGTATAATTTATTAAAAAGAAGTTGGTGACCCTCAAACTGATATGGAATATGTTTGCTCTTAATTTTTAAAAATATCATAGCAAACCGATAGCTATCTCAGTTACTATGGTTGAGAATTATTTCACGGTGCGATAAGTATCTTTACACATTCAGCAACACTGTTAAAATTTGAGGTTGCATAAATCATTACTCAACCGATTCCAGTCGATCTTGCAAGTGATAGTGAATGACCATTTCATTCAATGAAACACCCTGCAAACATAAATTACGATGTACTCATTTAAAACATTATTTTAACTACTCCCAATCAATAAATAACTCAATGAGACAAGTTACCGAAATTTAACTTAAGAACATTTGGGTCCGTAGTAAAAAAAAGAACAAGCCTAAGACAACAATCCGAAATTTAGAACCACTCTTAGCTCCCAGTGTCTTCCGTTAATTATTTTGAACAATTAGAGCTCCATTTTGAAAAAAATATATGATATTCTTTACTTTAGACAATAATTTTTTCAGCGACCCTAGACAAATTTTCAATGAAAATCTCTCTTTCATTTTTTTTGCAATAGTTTAACTAAACTCAATTAAATTCGCTATGGTTCCCATTCAGTATTTCGGCCAATCAGAGTCAACTTTGAAAAAAATGTTTTTCTAATATGTTTTTACTTGAGAGAAAATTTTTTAGCACCAATTTTGAATGAAAACTCCGCGTCATTTCTTCCGCGCGATATGAATCGTTCTACTACCATTTTCTTAAAAACAATTCCCTTTGCATATTTAAAGTGGCAAGGCTAAATCATAGGAATCCGTTTTACACTAGGAGCTTAGAATCGATGTAGGTTTTAAAAGGTGACTTGCTGAAACCCCGATGCCACAAACACAGAACATTGCAATAATGTTTTTGAAGGAAGATCTCCAGAACATGTACTCTAAGTTTTTCCAAGATGAAGCCAATTTAATGGTGCTGAACAAGTGTTAAATATGAGTTTAAGATTCCTGCAAGCTTAAGAGGATACTTGCTGTAAAAATTTGAGGCACCAACACCCCATGATTTAAACGTTTTGTTGATGAGAGATTTCCAAAACATGTACTCTAACTTCTAAGAATTTACAAGATCAAAAATTAAATAACGAAACTATTCAAAAGGAGACTTTTCGGTAATTGGCCATGCACGTTATTGGGTGGAGGGTTCTAATTTAGCTAATTCTGTATACATACTTCTCTCGGACAATTTTGAAATTTTCTGAATTGGTTTCAGTACGAAGTACGTTTCAAAAAGTAACAAAAAAAATGAAAAATAAAGTGAATAATTCGAAAAAAACTTTATGACCCTGACCCCATGAATAGTGACTAAGAGGATCCTTTGTTATATTTCCTTTCCGTATTTTATATTGGTGTTATGTGGCCGGTGACATTGCCGAAACTGTGATTGGCTGTTGACTTAACGATTTACGAGAGAAAGTAAGATACAATATGAAAATAAAATTATTCAAACATTAAAAGGAAAACTTATTAATTATTACTGATTTGAGTATTGTCATTAGAAATTCTTATAGCTTAGAGCGGCCATTGTTCATGCAAAACTACCAAAGTCGTTCTTCTAAAGAGTTATTACATATTAAAAGAATTAAAATGGCTTGGAATCTGATAACAAAGTGGGTTTTAAAAACGTAAAAAAAAAGTGTGTAACCTGCTTGGGCTACTCTGAATATTATACTCAGAAAAGGTTAATTTGAAGTAATTTTGCCCTACTCATAACCTTAATTATAATACTTTAACTAAACTTGATTAAATTTGCAATGCCTCCCTGAAGTACTAGCGCAGATTTTGAATGAAAAATCAGCGTCATTACTTCGCGAAATGAGTTATTCTACTAGCATTTTCTCAAAACTAATTTTCCTCTGCAAATCCCTAAAGACAGATTGTCAAATCAACTAGAAGATTATATTATACAAATTTTATTGAAATTTTCAGTTTGGTTACAATTCATTATACTGTATGATATACGTATGTACGTGATATATATGTGTGTAAGTAGTGAGGGGGTGCGGTGTTTACCACCAAAATCTCTGTGTTAAACCGATATGAGAAAAAAAACCTTTTTTCCACCCACCCGAAAAGAAATTTTTTTTACCCCTCGAGCCGACCCCTCAAAACGCACCTAACTCATGCCCAGCCGATCCCCCTTCTAAACACAACGTAAATAAAAATAAGTAAATTAATTATCCAAAACGCACCTAACTGGGCCATATGGCTTAATTAACCCAACACATGGCCATATGGTCTATACCTTATCCCACAAGCCACATTTCCCTATCCTATATGTCCAGTGCTTATATCGACAAGTAATCAATCGATGACCCATATGATTAGTGACCATTATAATCAGTGACCTCTACTTCCGGTGACCACTAGTCGCCATCTTGAATCCTGAATGTAAACCTCCCCGTCGTACAGTACT
>JAQFYP010002510.1:0-12561 GCA_034694865.1 Bilobella braunerae | reverse complement strand
CGATGCTAACTATAAATTTCAAATTACTTTGTGTTGTCCAAGGTTGCTAAAACGACTAAAGTCGAAGCTTCAGTATAGTGAAGCTTGTGTATTTAGCGGCCTTGGTGTTGTCAAATTTTCAATTTTGTTTATAATTTTTGAATACGATAGAATATAATTGGGTGTTTCCTTGGTCGTGGTCCAATATTATTAATTTGTCTAATTTCTTCTCCGTACTTGTTCATTTTCTTTCAAACAGCTTAAAATGACGCTTTTGAGTTTGATTCAGTCAAGCCAAAAGGAAATCTATACGATTGTAGTTAATGTGTATATTGGTTACCGTAATGTTGCTAAATCTTATGATCTGGTTACTTTTTGATTGTTTTCACCGACATTATATCTTTATTTCAATATTAAAATTAATATGATTTTAATAAAAAATAATAAAGTTCATATTTTGTTGGTGTTAAACTTAGGTACAAAGTTGTCTCTTTGCAGCATTTTGAGCTTCTTTCGTTATTTACCGTTTTAATACCAAATGGCTTCTTGCGAGACCCAGATTGAATATCAAAGGTTGCTTTATTATTTATGACAGCTCTTTATATTTTTTAAATACTTAAATTTTCAAAACTTGAAAGAATTGGGTACTGCGTTTGAGGTCATTTTGCATTCAGCCAATTAGCAATTGGAACTACTTCTTCAGCCCTTTTCGAAACCTTTCTTAATTTTAATTAATACTTTGAAAAACGCTAATAATCTCTGCTTACATAAGAAGGGAAGTCTTATTTAGTTTTACCTTTAAAGCAACGTTTAAAACTATTTTATTTTTTACTAAATTGTTACTTGTTAGTCTTTTCCTAATAAAAGACAAATTTTGTACCCAGTTTTCAACAAGTTTTATACAGGAAAAGTCAAATAATTATGTCAATATACTTTGAAATCAGTTGCCACTTGCCATTCCTGAGTGATTTGGACATTAAAGCTGATGACGGTAAAATAGTTACAGATTAAACAACCGTTTAAATTCAATGATCAGAAGACTAATTCCTCCACAATATTTGGAAGAAAGACATCCTTCAATATATTTAAAATTGAGATCTTTTAATCAAATTAGATAAAACTTTGTTTTTCATTCGCATTAAGAAATTAATGAAGGATTGATTGTTCTTACGATTAATAGTACAACCAGTAAAGGAATATTGTAAAGCTTCAACAGAAATCGTAAATATTGCACAACCAATTGAATTAGAAGTCTCTAAAATATTTTGTGCTCGATCAAAAAAGTTCTCTGGCTAATAAACCCCTGATATAAATATTATCGTTCGTTCTTCTGTTTTCTAAATTCTAATTACGTAGCTGAATAATTCGGCGAGATGAGGCTGTCCATTGGGAGTTGGTGGTGTATTGAATGGCCGCTTGTACTGCCCAGAAATAAATCGCTCCGCAGCGATTCCATTCCGCATTGGCTTTCTTGTTGAGCAAATGAGGTTATGGCCGCCGGTGAGGCCTGCGCCGCTGCTGTACATAATTTTGACCAAGATTCCGAGTCATTTCCAGCTCTAAATGCCTTTTGGTTGCATTCTAAATTAAGGCTAACTTTGTTCTGTTCCGAAGTGCTACTCTGCCGAACTTCTAGATTTCCCGCCGTACTTGTCTCTGTCATACTGGCGTCTGTCATAATTGGCAGAACGTTACAACTGTATGTAGCCACTTCGGAGCTGCCTAAGTAGCAAGTTTCTGCAAGTTCTTCAGTAGTGGCCTTGATTGACGGTTGCGCTGATACTGGCGGATAGTAGTAGGACGACATGGAAATATCGCTGTCTTCTCCATATCCAGAATCACATTCGAGGAGCGATGGCACAGGGCTCGGTGAGAATCCTACTAGGGTCGAAGACTGTTGCGCATGCGCAAGGGAATTTGAAAGATCCGACTCTGGATAGTTGTACGAAGGTGTATGAAATGGCGTTTGAGAGGGTCGAAGAGGACTGTTGTAGTCGTAGGTTGCCGAAGACGAGACTGTTGAGTAAGGCGAGTCATTGTACAGAGACGAAGACAGGTACGGGTCATGGCCAATGGTTGAATTGGTGGAGACGCTTGAAAGCGCTTGTTGAGGAAGGACGGCTAGTGGCATTTGCCCCGCCTGGGCTGGAAGTGGAGCAGCGTTCCGCTTGTTTGTTGACCAAAACGATGGCAAGGTCTCTCGGCTCTGAAGAAAGGTGGCTTCATTCTTCTTCACTTCGTCCTCGTGTCGAATCTCCTGCTCAATGTGTCGAAGCGTGTTGCAAATTAAGACGGACCGATGTAAACTGGGTTCGGCACATTGTTGCTAAATTAAAAAACAAATAGGCGTTAAGTATACGCTAAATTCCAATATTTTTGTCCAGGAGTTACTTACTTTAATACTTACATTTCTAAAAGAATTAAGTTTGCAGAGAGACAAGTGGAGGACAGTGGAGCGCTGCTGTTTGTAGGATCGTACATCTTCCTCCTCCTCCGACGCCTCGTCGTACTCCTCGCAGCTATTGAATAAATCTTCGGAAGAAATTGACTCACAAGATGATGAACTACTGTCGTCCAAGTAGTCCAAGTTATTGCTGTTCGACGTCCACGTTTGATCTGGCGGACTGTTGCTGGGACTGCTTTTGTTGCTCTTTTTCGCCAGCACGGTGGCCTCGGAGGGCCCAAGGTTGAAGTACGATTTGCCATTTTCATCCTCCGTTATTAGTTGGTCATGAGAGCTGAGGATTGCCGAGGGGTTCTTCATGGGCAGGCTCCTTGCCAGGTCCCATTCGGATCCTGGAGCTTCGGGGCCGAGATCTTGGTCGATGGGTGACAGAACGGTGACCGTGGACAAGGAAGTGTTGTTGGAGAGGAGGCCGCCAAAGTCCAAGTCGGATCGAAGGGCTTTTGGCATGGATGAGATGAAGGGCGAGGGGCCTTGGAGCTCTTCCAGGGAATCTAGGAACATTTGGGTGGGGAGTGCCTCTAGAGAGGACTTAAGGGATTCGAGTGGACTGCTGGACAGGGCATTATTGCATGTGGGGTGAGCTGGACTCGAGGTTAAGAGCGTTCGGGCCAGGATTGACGTCGTCAGGAATTCGGAACTGCACTTGTCAAGTCCACTTGAAAAAATGGAGTCACTGTCATCGAGAGATGACTTCCGCGGTTGCTTGGCAGGATTCGGATAATTTGCATTCGCACCTGACGTTTCGAGACGCCGTTTTGTTGAGAGAGATGCAACACCCATCCTTCCAGTTTCAGAATCCTGAAAAATCCAAATTACAAATAAGTGACGCTCGTAAGTATTTAATAGCCTCTTATTTTCAGAATTTATTTAATTATTTAATTTCTTGCCTAAAATTTATATTTTATATTTTAAGAAAATTTCTACTAGATGTCAAACTGAGAGTTGAAATTGCAATTATTCATACACAATTCAAATTTCGATTTTATGGAGGAAACAAATTAAAATGAACATTAAGTTCCTAGTATTCATCTTTGCATCTTTAAATTAAATTTAAAAGTAAATGATTTACGGTTTTCTAATAAAAATTACGGGAGTATGATTGGATACAAGATTCATTCAATTTATTTTAGAAGGGTACAAGTCCATCGTGGCATCAAGTGGGTTACGGGGTCGCCGTTTAACGTGAAGTATCCTACCTCGAGCCCTAACTTTAACGTTGATGGGGAAGGCTATGCATGGATGTGACATAGCACCACCCTGACGGAGATAAATACAATAACAAGCATAAAGGAGGGAATTGCTGCAACTGCAATTCATGGCTACTCTGTGCAGTACTTGAAGAAACGCAAAAGACTCTCTGCAAGTTTTCTTATGGCAAACGACGACGAGGAACAACGAGCAACAATGAAGCTTCTAAAAATTTAGCCCAACGTTACCTTGGTCGTTTTTACCTGTTCTGTGCCGAGGGATTGTTGCCAATTAATTCCACCCAACCCTGTAGCTATGCTGCCGTAAGCTTATTGCGCCTAAAAAACTATTAGCGGAAAAGCTAGCCGCAGAATTGAGGTAGAAGTTTTGCAAAGTTTACAATAGAATTGGGTTCGACTTCAGCGGGGCCTTTTTAAGGCTTGAGAGAGACTCCGCAGCGGCAGCATGCAGCAGCTTCAACTACAAAATTTAAAATGCTGCCGTTTCCCTTGCCTCCCTTGCGGGCGGGAGGGTTAGTGACGACGCGTCTAGGAAAACTTAGAATACGAAAGCATTTTGCAAACGCAAGTGCTTATTAATTCGGAATTTAGAAAGTTCTATCTAGCATATGCTTATTTCACTTCAAATTTAGTGGACGCAAGAATGGAGGCTAGAAATTGGAAGAACTTTGAGGAATCTCGTCTTGATTTTCCTCATGGTCAGCAACTACATTTAAGTCAAGTTTTCTTTTATTTTATTTTCTGGAAAAGAAGTCAGAATATTTTCAAATTGCCTTCGACTGGAGCACTGCGTAGTGTTTCTCGTTTTTCCTCGTGCCGTAAACATTAGCCCCCGTTTTGCATGCTTTCTACTTATTATATAAATTCTATTTAATAAGAATGGGATGAGCCTCATAAGCACTTTCCAAAATAGTGAAAGATTTTAGAAAAATAGCTTTAGTTTGAACAATAATTTTATTTTAATTATAAATCATAAATTCTTCGTGAGCGTTAAAGTAAAAGTAAATTTTAAATTGTAATTGTATCCGGTTTAAAAGCTTTACATAATACTTAAGACCGACTTATTAAGTTATTCAGTTAGGGTCATTTCAAAATATTAAAATAAAATCCTTACTGTAATTCTAATTATTCACAATTACTAGGTCTATTTTCCACCGAGTGCCTTTCTCCGACACTATTTACTAACGAATAAACAACTTTAAGAATATCGGCGGAAAGCAATAGCAGAAAGTTTTTTTTTTTCGTGTCTTTCAACCAAGCATGGAATTTTGCCAGAGGCCACAAAATGCAATCTACCTGTTGTTCTGCTTCTTAAGTTGCATGGCATATGGGGGGAAAGCCTCTGACGAAGATAGGTTCAAGTCCCTCGCAGTGGAAATATACAAGAAATGTAAAGAAAACTTCATACCCTCTGACGCTATAACAAAAGTAGAGGAGCAGAGGGGTTAATAATCTATCTCGCATTTTACCAAAAATCCAGCAAAGAAAAAACCAATTAGAAAGGTCCTACACTTAAGACAGTTTTGGGGAAAGTTGAATTTATTCTTTCTCTCAGATTTAATTATTGAATGCAAACTAATTCCCTACAGGATTAAATTCGAGACCAGAGAGAGCGACCGAAAATTCGGAATTTTAGATCTAGGCAAGAAAACCCCGCTTGCTTTTACTAGAAATCCTATTTTTCATTCCATCCCCTACCATCAAAAAAAAAGTTTGAAAACGATTTTTTTCTACCCCATCCCATTTCCCCTGTCCTTGTGCCCTTTCCGTCTCCCTTCCCTTGCCTCTTATGTACCTAAATGTTCATTCGTAGCCCTTACTCATCGCACCACTCAGAGCGTGCATGGGGTAGTTCGTTGGAGCTTTGGACTATTGAATATTTCGTCTGTCCCTTCTATTCAAGGGACAACAATTGGAAAAGGGCCCCCTCTAATCCCACACTGGAGAAGAAGATAGACAATTCAAGAACAATGCACGGAGGAATCCTATCCCAGGAGCATCAGAGAGCACTTCAACAGAAAAGGGCCAAGATCAGGACTTATTCAAAACAGGTGTAATTTCTAGAAGGAGAAAGCGATTCCATTCATAATAAATGCATCCATAGTCTTCAAAATGTGTCACTTGTTGAACCAGTAGTAGAGAATTTCGTATGAATGACTACATTCAATCCTCAAATTAATCCCCAATGATTTTATTACTTTTACTGACCTCTAGTGGTTAAAGTAATTTCTGCTTTTGAAATGATTTTTAGGGCTTGGGAATGCGGTAATTTAATATTGGTGAGTATTTAAAGTTTAATTTTAAAATTAAAATTAATATAAGAATTAAATCGTAATTTTTTTGAAGTTTTAAATTTAAAGTTGTTATTTCAGAGTTTAGTTTGTAGGTTACATGAAGGCAGTATTTGGCGGGATCGTTTGGTGAGGCTGCGACTGTGAGTAGCCCCGGAGCATTTTTCTAAGAATTGGTTGGACATCTGCTGTTGACTAGTACTTGGTGAGGTATCGCGAGGATGCTTGCGAGGAGTGTGGTGCTGAGGAGTGGTGTTGGCAAGGAAGAATTGGAGGTACGAAGGGGAAAGGACAGGCTCAGCGACCCTGGAGCTCAAGGAAGCGACGGCCCAAGTTCCAATGACTACTTTTTCCCCTCCATAGTCATATCCTAGGAACACCATAGAAATTCTATTTGGGGCTTCGCCGCCTTTTCTAGACCCAGCCAACCTAGCCCCTCACTCACTACTCTACGTATAAGGAACAGGCAACCCAAAGGCCCAAGCCTCACAAATATTGAGCACAAGAACCCAAAGCATCCTTCCTCACAAGACGAGAAAATGAGAATTTCCAAAGATCTTTGGGATGCTGAAGTTGATGAGATTGCCTCATGCGCCGTAGCAACCCTCTCAAATATTTTGGAGACGGTCTTCCTAGCTATGCTTACCAAAACTCAAGAGTCGAGCGCCGCAAATTCTTGCTTTGGAGCAAAACTACAGCATTTGTCAATTTGAATTTATTTCTGATTCGAGCATGAATTTTTTTTTGATTTTGGGATAACAAAATGGAGGAAAAGTTTTCGAAATTTTGAGATGGCTTTTTCATTTCTACATGCAGTGCTTTTAGGAAGCGTCGAAGGTTCTTTTTGTCCTTCCATTTTAAAAGCAACCACCCAACTAACTCCCCAGCATTGCTTCGGCATGACGTCAATCCTCGGCTAGCAACGCCAACGACGCCACCATCCTCAGCCAATGAACGCCCAGGGAACAGTGAATTCAATAAAAGTGGCTTGGCGTGGGACGAAGTTTCCAACCCAAAAACCTCCTTGCCAACAACCTACGAGGACTGAAGGCTAGGCCCTGTCTCCTACAAAACCCAACTCCTATGCTTCATGTTCGTGCCATTTCGTCAAGTCGATATAATGCCTCCAACGCAGCGAATTCTTCACAATATGTCGTAGAGACCCAAAACTTCCTTCGAGGAAAGGAACCTGTCGAAGCAGCAGAGAAGACTGTGAAGAAATAGGAAAAAGCGTTCATCTCTCCGGTGGACTTGCTTACTAGAATTTACGAAATTTTTATTTTTTGTTGGTCAAGAAAATTGTCAAAAATTAATTTTCTGAAATATTTGATTTTATTTTTTGGATAGAAGTTAAGGGGTCAGAGTTTTAAATCACAGAGGACCGTGCGTGGGTTTGGAGCATGCGCCGAATCCCCTCCTGTGGAAATTCCAATGATCCAAAATGGCATTGATCGAGTCGAGTCGAGTCATGCGCCGTGGAAGTTGGGTCGATCTCTCTCCCAAGTTTTTGGGCAGATGGTCGAAGGGAAGTTTCAGCTGCCAACGGAAGCTTACGACAGGGGTGCGACGAGTTTAGAGCCTTTTCCGCCGCCGCGTTCACGAAACTTCCATCTTTACATTTAGTTTTTGGGAACCAAGTTCGTTCCCATGCTCGTTTTTTTCCCTTCTTTTTTTCAATCTCCCTCCTATTCAGCCCAACATAACGCCTAATGCTTTTTCCCTTGCTTCATTTTATCCTTCCACTCGAAGCCACCAGCCACCCAGCTGCCTCAGAAAATGCTTTCAAAGTGAACCAAAAAAGAAAAGGAGGAAACTCATTCCATCAACTTTTAGGTTCCAAGTTTAGTGCTACACTATACCAAATTGGATTCAGGGAAAATAGTCCTCGAGACCCAAGACGGGAAATGCGAAATGCCGTCTACTGCCAGACAGCAGAGCTCTCAGCAGTTCGAGCCACAAGAAAAACGATGCCTTTTCCCAGTTTCAGCATTTGAGAATTGTTGCCAAGGAGGGAGAGAGATTTGGGAGAGTACTTTCTCCAGACGCTGTCACTTTCTCCTCCAAATGAACCGATCCCTAATGCTCCAAACATTTTACATCTCCCATCTCCCATCCCACACAAAATCCAACTTATCTTCCACAACAGAATCTTCGGAAGACTCGTCTTTTCGTGGAGGCCTCTTTGTTTCTCTTTTAAAAATGTTGGTAAGGGTCCGGAGCGCCCTTGGTCGTGAAGCCTTTCCCTTTGATGTGACGGAAGGGTAATAAGCATCAAGATGTTGTAGCTGGAGGAGGCGAGAGCGCAGAAGATGCAGGAACATCTTCCGCTTATCCTCGTGGACCTCCTCAGCATTTCCCGCTATCTGGGAATTGACCAATTCCTAACAAAACCCAAATAGCTCCTCACTCTTGCGCTCTTGTCAACTTTACAAAAATTTTCCCTAGTTGATTGGCCGGGGAATTCATCTCTAGGCCACCAAGACATGCGAAGACCAAGACGACAGGCACTACCAGTTGATTCCTATCAGGTGCTCTATACGCACAGGCACAAGTCAAAGGGCCCTTGAAAACAATAGCACACTTAAATTTTTTATTACGACTGATGCGCCACAAATTCAGTTATTGTTGCATAACAGCCAGGCATAGTCAACTACAAGAGTTACAACTAACAAAGACAAAAAAATAAATCTTTTTAATCTTTTTCAATCAGAAAAATTAGACAAATAAGAAAAAAAAAGTAGGGGTTTTAAGAATATCTGACTTTTCACCTACTGTTCACTATTGGAAGAAAGACTCGAGGCTGAAATTGAGTAGTGAAAGGTGAGGAGTGCTGATTATTGGAAGGTGTTAATGGGCTAAGTGGCTGATGGACTCTGTGATTATGCCTATACAAAGTCTGCGGCTATTCTGAACCAGAATTTCTGATTAGCATCACCTTCCCTTCCGAAACGCCATGTGCTTTTCAATACACATTTTCGCATTTGCACTGATTACTCCCAAAGACCCTCCCTCCTCCTCTAATGTCTAATTACCGCCGCCCTTGCATGTGTAAACACTTTTTGATAACATGGGATATTATTACAGGAGTGTTCGAAGCGTGCTTTCAAATGACATGACACTTCATCATAGTTTATCATCCCTATTAATTATTTACGTCTTCTTTTGCAAATTAGTCCTCTTAAGTTTTCGCACTTAAGAGAATCAAAAACATTAAATCACTCTCAAGTGGTTTCTTCTAAGCGTCTACTTTTCAAATTCTTAATTTTTTAGAAAAATCGATTTTTTTCATGATTTTTCATCCTGATTTTGGCAACATGAAATTTGTCGAGTATGAGCGAAGGAATCGTTAGTTGAGCTTAATTAGTGAGTTACTAACCTACAGCGTAGATTTTAGAATTGGGAGTTGAGAGTTGAGGCCGATAAGGCCTATCACTGCCTCTCTACTGCTACACTACAATAATGCTCTACACTAGTAAAGTGGTAGTAATGGAAATGTGACTTACAGCGCCTTGTTGCCCGGTGCTTGATGTTGACATTGTTCTACCCCATCCTCCCGTGTCAATTGGACTGGACAGGTTCTGTGGCGGGAAATGCTTTCTCCTTGCTCTAAATTGCTTTCTCCGAGGCGTCTACTTGGAGCGACTGTCTTGTGCTTGGTTCTCGCGACGTCCGTGTGCAGAGTGAAGCTTGGCAGTCTTTCCAATGCAGTTTTCCCTCTTGGACCAAGTGAAGGCAAGGCGAATCCCCTCTACAAACAGCCTTTAGCCTGAGCATGGGACAGAGCAAGGCAGCCTACAGCCTAAGAGCTCCCTAACACAGTTGGGTACATGCCTATGGCCAACATCCCTCCTGACAGTGCCCCACTCCGCCACCAAGGCCCACGGCCACGGCCCATGTCCAGTCCAACAATCCACCAGCGTCACTGGAAATTGGGCAGTGCTCTCCAGCTCCAAGTTCAGGGGAGAGTGGGGAATCGGAAATTAAGCGATTTAGGCCATGCCTGACTGAGCAGTTTAATTAAAATTTCATAGACTTTGATTTAAGAACAACGAGAGTAACTTTCTCCGACTCAAGTCATTTTCTACATGGTTCTCAACATTTGTTGCTATCATACTTTTTCCTCCGCCAAACTTCAATACTTACATGCACACACATCACTTTATTATTTAGAAAATTTTAATAGCTCTTAATTTCAGCATTATACTCTAGTAAATATTTTTCATCTTTTCCTCGTGCTGCTTACTTATTTTGTAAAATTCTCAGCTTCAACCATTCTAACGTTATTATTACTTTTTGCGAAAAACCAAACGTTCGCGTTTTTATTTTGAAACTAAAAATGTATTAGCTGTTCAGATTACTTTCTAAAAAAAAGTTATAGCCAAAACAATTAAAATAAAAAAACGAGCGTGTTTTTTTTTGTTTTAATGTGCACTCGGACTGAATGGAAAATCAAAATATTTGAGTAGCAGCGAAGTGTAGCACGTACAAAATCACACTAGTTGTGATTTTGATATTGAGCAAAACAATTTGTGTTGTATTCTCAATAATGAGTAGAGCTTAGAAGCTTGTGAAGCTTTTTATAAATTAGTTTTTCGGATTGTAAACTGAAAGAATTTCTGAGCATTAATATCGTTTAATAAGCTTTTAATTAACATTTACGAAAAGTGTGAAACTAAATTTTGATTTTACAATTTCTTTTTACTTTTATGCGTACATACATAACGAATCTCAAATAACTTGGGGAATGGGGAGGGGAAAAGGTTTAGAATCCGAAACCTAGAAGTTAGGTTAGTTGGTTTATTTTAACCCAACCCAACCTAATTGCCTGTCAGGTATATAAACTAAAATTTGCGAACTCAATTCTCCGTGTTTCGTAATTTACATAAAGACGATTTTTGAGCCAATAATAAAAGCCTGCTAACCGGAGCTAATTTTGTAAACTTTGAAATTTATAAAATATTCCCGTAACGCTTTTTTTAAAATCGGGCAGTTTTGTGTTACCGGGTTTCTGAAATGAAAACCCAATTTTGCTGAAACATTGTTTTTTTCTTTCTTACATTTCATATTGCTTATGACATTATTTCAACAAGACATGGCAAGGAGAAGTGCTTAATGTTGGCACAAACCTCGCTATTTCTTTATTCGTTTTTATTCTAAAAAATAAGTATAAAATTTTGAAATGTTTGAAATAAAAAAAACGCTTGCACAACATAACATTTACGTAAGTATTATTAACCTGGTGTTCCATCTGCAAAGTAGCACGTAGCAGCTAGCAACCACGGGTTTAGAAGTTTACTTGCCAGCTATGTCTAGCTCTAAAAATTAGTTTAATTTAACGCATGATAAAAATTAGTAAACTTGCTATACATTCTGTCTTTTTTCTAAACATTTAATTGGAATGATTTGTAACAAATGAATCACATCGCGCATCGGTCCAAATTAATAGCCAGTTAGTGTAGAATACCGTTTTAACTGGATTTTTTAACACAATATTTTAGAAAGTTTTGCAATACTCTATAAAAAAAATCATTATTTTCTCAATTTGGGTCCCGGAATATGAGGTGGCATTAGTCCCACAACTTCGTACATACTTTGCACTAAATAAACTACCACGGAACTAATAGTTATAACGATAATTCCCAACTACAAATTCGTGTTTTGAAAAAGAAAAAGACAAAAAATTACGGCAAATGCCGGAAATTCGAATTCATTTACACTCCCGCTCAAATCCTAAGCCCCCTAGTAGCCATTTTTTCTTCAAGAAACATCGTTCACTTGCTCATGCGTCGTCATTAAAGGTGAATTGTGATTGGTGGAAAAGTCCCCTAATGAATACTGGTACTGCGTCTGATTGCCTCTCTGAAAGTGTTTTAGCAGGTTTTGTAAATGAAAAACAAGTTTTCTCGTCTAAAGTTGCTGTCCTTCGAGTCTCCTCTTGTTCACAGTCAATTTTCAACTTTGCTGGGAATCGTGAGAGATGGCGATGAAAGCAAGTTTTGCAAGGATCCTTGCTCGGAATCCAAAAACCTTTTCAAGGAAACGCCTTTCCGTAGTTTTCAAGCTCAGGAATTATTTTGTTGAACATTTTTTTTTGTAATAAAGTACTGGAAAGGCATCGGTATTAGTACGTTCATTTTATTGTAGTAATACGCAAGTCCCACGATTGTTTTTCATTGAATTTGCTTCACCGATTTTGAAATAAATTAACACTACCATACGGATACGATGTTGAGCGGATTTGGGAACTCTTAAAGCGTACAGGCGGGCGAAAGATGTGTTTCGTGGGTATTGGGCCGTAGTTTGCGAAGATACGAGTTTGAGGTGCACTTGATGCTAAAAGTCTGTACTTTTTCTAGGATCCTTAGGTAGACTCAAATCAAGAAGTGAATAGACGTAAATTTCTTGCTGTACAAACTTTTTTTTTTAATTTCAGAGACAAAATTAAATGTTTTAAGGAGTTTTCAAATACCAAATCCATACTTTCCTTTTTCAATGTCTGAACTGCTCTTACAAGGTTACAAGGTCAATCTTAATGGTGTTTTAAGGATGGGTGATCTCAAAAAAATAAACAATGCTTTAATTAGATAAATCCAATGGAAACCAATTAAATTATCAG
>JAQFYP010002509.1:0-12561 GCA_034694865.1 Bilobella braunerae | reverse complement strand
TAAAGTTAATTGTAATTAAGTTAGTTTACGTTGAAAAAGTTTAGTTCTGGTTAAACTTTAAAGATCATGAAAACTCCTAATTATTAATCTTAAGTTTGAATCACTTAATTAATCTTAATAATTTTTAATCACAATTAACTATGTTGACACTTAAAGTTTCACGTGATCATGAGTAACCTTAATGATGCTAACTAACTTTTCCAATCCTACGTTAAAAAATAGTGTTAATTATTAATAGTTAACATTTAATCACAATCAACTAAATGTTCTTAACAGTTTATCACAATTAACTAAATGTTCTTAACAGTTAATCACAACTAAATAAATGTTCATAGCAGTTAATCACAATTAACTAATTGTTCTTAACAGTTAATACAATTAACTAAATGTTCTGAACAGATAATCACAATTTACTAAATGTTCTTAGCAGTTAATCACAATTAACTACTTGTTCGTAACAGTTAATCACAATTCACAAATTGTTCGTGACAGTTAATCGCAATTCACTAAACGTTCTTAACAGATAATCACAATTAACTAATTGTTCTTAATTGTTCTTAACAGCTAATCACAATTAACTAATTGTTATTAATTTTTCTTAACAGTTAATCACAATTAACTAATTGTAATTAAAACTTTATCTAATGTTCTAATTTTATTGAATTGATTGACTGATTGCAAAAAAGTTGGTGGCGCCAAAATTAAAAACTTGTAAACAAGCTGATTAATTCTAAAATGCACCGTTGTGAAGTCTAATTCCGTATTGCATTGCTAATACGTCTCAAACTGGGTGTGAATTGGAAAAAAAGATTTCACGGATCACGCACGTATCTTTTCAATTTTTGCCTTGACGGATAACGCAAACGGTTCCGTATCTCCCCGCCTTACGTATCTTTTCGAAAAAGATGCGTGATACGTTACCGTTTACGTGATACGGGGCCTGCAGATATCTATCTATTATGGTAATTTTTGCTGTTAATAAACTTTTGACTTTTGAACTTTTTGAATTCTTTTAGAATTCATTGTGAGAAACTCTTGACTCGTGGTCGAGTCAAATTGCTCGTGACCTGGATTTCACCATGGAGAGACTAGGAGCCGTCGTCATCGTGAATAGTCCTTCTCATTAGTGTCACACATATTCTTACCGTTATTCCTTGTTCATTTGTCCAGTAGTAAAGCCATGTTCTTACTATTACCGACCAAAGGCTTCATCGTTGTTTCAGGGTCACGATTTATTGGTTAAGGGTCAGAGATCATGAGAGGGCAAGGAGAGCTTGAGAGGAGTCTATGCTGTCACATCTTATGAGATTTAATACATGAACAACGACGATTGTGAGGGGGGATCGTGTCTAAATTTTCAAAAAATATTTTCACTCTTCGAAGCATTTGCTTTCCTGTGTTAAATCTCGTAAGGACTCTAAAAAATTTTAAAATTCCAAAAATTGAAAAATGGAAAAATTTGAAGATTAGCCACAATTTTTACTTAACAGAAACAACAAATCTAAAATAATCGCTTAACAACACATGTAAGAATCTTGCTGATTGGTCTGTAATAAGCTCAAAGCGGTTAATTATGAGTCATCCGTTGTTCAAGGTATAATGACATTAGTTTTTCAAAAAAATATACGAACGGATCAAAGTAAGGGAGCATTGGTGAACTGTTTCTTTTGGCTGTGTCAGTTACAATTAAGCTGCGTTTCAGTTGTTGGGATGAATGTGTTGAGGTGGGAGTAGCCGCAACCCGTAGTACTTGTAGTACTTTTAGTAAAAACCAAATTTTGAGGTTTGGGTATGCTTTAGCATTATCAGCACTCGGGCCCTACACATCTTTCCAATAGCAATTGGAACATTACCTTAACGCAAATAGAACGACATTTTTGCATAATGTAGCGGCTTATTCAAACGACAATTGGCATTTTTTTTAATCTCTTAAGCAGTTTGCTCAATAATTGCTCAATGAGCTCAATTGCTCAAACTCAGCACCAATTAGTTGGTAGGAATTTTTTAAGAGCACAAGTTGCTCTCGTATCTCTGTGAATGATTTGAGGAATCGTCAACTTTCTCGAGCTTTTTGCCTAAAATATTAATTTAAATTACAATGTCCTTCCATTTACATTAAAGGAAAACTACAAGGGTGATGCATTACAAGGTTTATTGTTAGAATTTCATTTAATAACGGACTTTATTTTAATCGTCCCTCCAATAATTAATGCTGAACTATGTATTTCCTCAGGAAAGTGATTTTCAAAATTACCCGTAACAAAACGTTTTACTTCTGCTGGATGCAAATTTTGAAGTGTTAACCCTGTTTAAATTAAAGTTTATTATTGTTCAATTAGAGTGCGTCCAATTAACTGCGCAAAACTTGAAATTTTGAGATTGAGGTGGCTACGAACCTAAAATAACTCGATTGTTTACACTACCCCTCACTGGTGATCAAGTGGTCGACGCTTCTGCAAAAATGTAACATTTAATTTGCAACATTCACTTCCTCTTCACAAGTTATTGTAATAGTTTTGGTTTGATTTTGCATTATAAAGCCTCGAAGGTAAATTTTCGCGTTAGCACTGGGACTTAAGCCAATTAGACGGCGTTTCTGCATAAAGTAGCAACTCATTCAAACAGCCATTAACATTTTCCCTTAAACTTTTCTCCAACCGTTTTTTTCGCAAATCGCTCAGACTCAGGGCCAATTAGAAGCTAGGAATTTTTTATAAGCGTCAATTGCTGTCGCAAATTCTCCATAGATTTTAGCATTGCCAACTTTTTTGTCGATTTTGCTAATCTACGTGGAAATTATTAAATTACATTTTAATGTCCTTTTCAACTATTTTGTTTACAATTGACAAGACAAAGAGAAAGTTGTTTCAAGCACGATGTAAAAACTGTTGCAATGACCACAACAAACAATAGTTGTTTAATTTTGACTGTATGTATGGCACCGTGTTTAAGCATTAGGTACATTAAATTATTCAAATGGCCAAATTGTACTCAAATTGAAAATACACATCGAAAAACATTCAACCTCTCATAGATTGACTGACAAAGTTTGTGTAAAATTATTGTCGATAATGGTTAGGAATCCAATGTATCATTTAACTGACGTGTTGATTGTTGTAGAGTAACACAAAGGGAACATTTAATTAGACACACAACTTGATTAGCTTAAAAAAAATAACAACCCAGATTCCTCCAAAACTAACCAACTTTTTAAATTGTTGCAATTAGCTGAACCACTTAGTTCGAATTGCAGACAAATCGCAGGCTGTTGATCACAAAAGGTATTGATATTGGTATTGCCAAGCCACCAAAAGAGTGTTGCTTTTGCAAGTAAATACGAGGATTATTTACTTAACAAAAAATATTACGACGAAACTATCGAATTTTTTGGTTGCATTGTTTGGACCCTATTCTCATATTGGTTGTGCTAAGTAAAGAAATATTACTTGATGCTATTGCCCCATGTATTTACAAATAATAGAGCACCATAATTTAAGCGCTATCAGAAGTTAATGAAATTTTTATTGCAATTAATGCTATGAGAAGATTTAGACTCTTCTTACGAGTGTCAATTTTTCAATGGAACATTTTAACATTATGCTCTGGCAGCGTGTGGTGGACTAGGCTAAGAATTATTACATTGTTAAGTCCGTCAAATTGTTTAGCGTCTGGCCGTCTCAACTAGGCAACCTAAAAACGTGAATTCCTCGATCAACTGCAAAAAAAAGTTTCCCTACTGATTTTCCCCTTAATAAATTGAATAGCCTCTAGGCTTGTGGTTTACCTTATGTGCATAATTGTGCTGCACAATCAAGAGATTTTGAAGTGATTCGATAAGGTTTCCCAATAGTCTTAAGACAATTCTAAAGACTGCCATTTATATAGTGTCACCTAAGGTTTTCAGGTTAAAGCTACGACCATAACTCACGCCACTTACATGTTGACCATACGCAATGTCAATTAATGTGCTTTTAATTTTTTTGTATACAAGAACTTCCGATGAGCTGACTTAACCCGAACACCTTTGCCTAGGCGACTTTACCTATTACAAGAGGCTCTTGTAATACTACTGTACTAGTAGTACAGTAGTCCAATCCCAATATTAAAACCTTGTGACAAACAGCCCTTGATTTGTGTGCAATTCGAACTACTTGGTTAACCAATTTGCGATAAGTTAAAAAATTGGTTAATTTTGCGGGCATTTAGATGTTTACTTTATGACCTTCTTGAAAGCTAATCCATAGCTCTATTTCCAATTAAATGTTTTGCTTCAACGTATCAAATGAAAATGCATTAAAACAAACAATGGTCATCTCAGGGCGTTGAACGATATAACCCAATTGCATGCAACTTTAGATTTATGTCCAACTAACTGTTGCTTTTTGTCTACAAAAATCAACACTTCAGTTAAATCACACACCGAATTCCTAATGATTATTAACTATTTTATTCAACTTTGTTAGCCAACATTGTCAGTCAATATTTTCAACATTAGTACAAATAGCCGTTTGGCGAATTCGAATGCCGCTTACTACTTAAACACGGAGCCACATACACATACACATACCTAGTACGAATTAAACATCTAATATTTTTGTGGTCATTGCAACGCTATACATGCATCATGCTTGAAACATCAATGCCTTGCCAGTAGTAGATGAAAAAAATAGTTGAATAGGAAATTAAAATGTAATTTAATAATTTCAACATAGATTAGCAAAATCGGCAAAGAAGGTGGCAATGCTAAAATCTATTAAAAATTTGCGACAGCAATTGACGTTTATTAAAAATTCCTAGCTTCTAATTGGCCCTGAGTCTGAGCGATTTGCGAACATACGTTTGGCAAAAAATTGAGGAAAATTGCTAGTCGCTGTTTGAATGAGTTGCTACTTTATGCAGAATCAATGCCTAATGGGCTGTAGTCCCATCGCTAATGCGAAACTTTTCCACCGAGTCGTCATAATACAAAATCATACCACATTTTTACAATAACTTGAAAGAAGTGAATCTTACATGTAAAATGTTGAATTTTGACTACTAACATTTTGCTTAGATACTCCACCAGGATATCGAATGGCCAATTTTTTCCAAATTAAACAACAACATTAGGATTACTTTTATAACAGATTACTTGAAAGTTAGGGCAAATGTGGCTTAATTTGTCTCTAAATTGATTAACTGAACCACTGGGAACTAAATCAACAAGAACTAAATTTTTATCAAACCAATTGCCCAGTTTTCGTGGATGGTGTTTTTCTATTCACTTCCAATGTATTTTCCCCAAACAAACAAGAAACACTACATTTAGAACAAAACTTTTTTGACCCTGATTCTCTCCATTTGCATCATCATTTTAGAAAAAAATTTGGTACGATTTTTGCATTATCAATACTAATATATTATCAATATCAAAATTTTGCAATAGCATTGGGACTCAAGTCCATCAGACAGTCTTCTTGCATAGAGTAGCAACTCTTTCAAAGAGCGATTAGCATTTTCCCTCGAATTTTTCGACTATTTGTTGATTGTCTTGTTTGTACTCAATTCTCAAATTGGATATCCTAAGTAAAAACGTAATACTGGATGCAATTTAAAAATAAGCTCATTAAATTAAACTAAATCTAAATTAATCGGAAGATTACAAAATTTATGTTCCAACTAATGCTAGGAGAAGGTTTGGACTACTCAAGTATTACAAGTTTAGATATTAAATAGTGTATAATGGAACAATTAAAATTTTGCTCTCGCTGTGGGTGGTGGACTAGGGTAACAATTATAACATTGTTAAATCTTTGGACTTGTCGAGTGGTTAGAGCATCTGTAAAGGAGCCTTGTTGCTCTGTGACATCTCTCCCAGTAAAGGAGATGTTGTGGGATCGTACCCCACCTCGGGTCTACTTTTTTGACATTCCTCCTGCGGCGAGCAAAGTTTCCGTTGCTTGTTGACCAGCAATCTTAGTCAACATAAAGTTGAGGAATATTAACTATTTCCGACGAGAGGCACAACATCTTGTTGACAGAAAATTTTCCACAAAATCTTTGTCACCGGCAGCTAATGTTATTCTAAATTTATATTTACTCACTTTGGAAGATAGTTTGAATTGTAAATATGTATTTGTGAGTATCTTGAACATGTTGTCGTTTGCTCATGCTTATATTAACAATATTTCAGAGGAGCTGGTCAACATCAAAGTTAATTTTTTTTTTACTAATTTCGATTTTTGTAAGCATTAGAATGTATGGCTTAGGCTCATTACGCGTTTTGTTGTAGTGAGTAAGCCAGTGAACGCAAAACGGTGGCTGGAAAAATTTGAATAAATAGGCTCAGATTTAATAACAGTTTTCATACCAATCTCAACAAGTCTCTATCAATCCTTTTTAAAAATGATGCTGATTGCCTTTTTAACGTTACTCGTTGTAATTGAGAGCTCGGCGACTATAAATATTTCGAAAGTACAAGTACGACTCGTCTACTGGGATGCATCGTACAAGGCAGAGTTCAGACCTTTTGCAGGAGAGTATCTGGAATTTGCTAAGAAGGAGTTTCTATTCAACTACCTCTCACAGTGAGTAACAACTTTAAATTATTCGACTATTTACACAATCTATTAACATAATTGTTTGTTAGGCCTAAAGGACTGACAATAAAGTGGACGAAGATTTTGGAAAAATTGCCTGAGAAGGTAAATGAAGCAGAAATACATATCATTGAATTTATATTTTACGATGAAAATGGAAAACAATATCGTCCGGTTGAACCCCAAATAAATCTTAATGTAAGCGAAAAACAATTCACGGCCGAACCATACGACGTAACAGTTAACGGGTAAATAATAGCGTTTACATATTTTTTCCTTGTCACAAATATATAGTCACGGTTAAATTTTAGTGCTCAAAAATCGCTCACATACACCCCAAACATTGCCGCTGAGGATCGCTGGGTTATTATCCGTTTCCAAGACACGAAAGCATACTAATGAAATTACATTTGCATAAATTCATTGGATGCCCAAACGTTGCAATTGAATAAATGACAATTTAAGTAAACCTATTTGAAATGTCTTTGTATTACTTTAGTTTTTAGTTTTTTTTTTTTTTTCAAATTACTCTTGTGATTTGCTTTACTTCCTGCTTACATTTGTCTAATTCAGTTTACCGCTCCTTTCCATATGGAAGCTAACACTTATTTTGCTACTAATAATAAATTGTCGATATACGTCTCAACTACTCACTTTTGGTCAATTCTTAGCTTAAATTATCGGATAGGTCATTCAAAAAAGGTCTCGGCCGCTTTTAGGTTGTTTTTATACTTAAAGAGCGTCTTCAAACCTATTTTGAATTTTTAGAAAAAAAATTAGAACATTTTCACAGGTTCGTTTAAAAAGGTCAACCAGTACGGGAAGTAGGAAAATAAGAAATAGAAAAATATTAAAATCATTAGACAAACTAGAAACATTAGAACACAAAAGTCCGGGTTTTTGGAGGTCAGGGACACATTACCGGGGTACGAGGCCTGTACGGGCAATAAGATCATCATAAATTTTCGTTTTATGCAAAACTAGCAAAGAAACCCGTCTTAAAACGAGAGTATTCCTTGTCGTAGTAATTCTAAGGGTCGTTTGGACATACATAACACTATAATAAAATTATTAAAAATTGATTTTAAGCCAAATAAAGGCCATAGTTTGCTTCAGCGCACGTAAAACCCCCCATTTACAATTTTAACTCAATTTCGAAAAGTTAACTTTTTTTTAATTATTAATCGCAATTAACTAATTAGAATCAAAATTTGGAAATGAAGAAATTCTGTTAATCATTTGGTATCCTAATATTTAACAATTTCGAAAAGTTAATTTTCAAAAAAAAAAAGTAAGTTGAAACGAAACTGCGAGGTTCGAACCCGCGATGTTCGAGTTTGCTGGAACAATACTCACCACTTGGCCAAACGGCCAGTTGTTGAAAATCAACACAAAAAAAAGGTAGTTTTGTGTTTGCCTTGCGCCTTACGACGACGACGACGACGATCGCCTACCAACTCTGCTTTATATATAGTTATTGGGGTTTTACCTTAAAAAGTCATTTTGAGGTCATGGGGTAATTTCCGTGTGAAGATGGGCTTAAGGGTCATCAAAACCATCCTAACTTTTGGGTTCATGAAAATGCAGGGTTTGACCTTGAAAGGTTATTAGGAGGTCAAGGGACCTATATCCGAAAACAATTTTGAGATATGTTGTGTAGTTTCTGGGATAATCGGGGTACTCAGACGGACAGACAAAACGAATACATAAATAGCATTCGTTTTGTTTACGCTACTAGTAAATCCACTTTAATGTCAATTTGGGTTCCAAGGTAATAATGTTTAACTAATTATGTTACATTAGCTTAACTAAATTTAACTATAGTCACTAGTAGGGCTTCAGGAATTAACAACTTACAATTTATACAATACGAGAAATCCAAAAAATTACAAATCAATAAGGGACCGAACCCTCACCCCACCTTTCCTTACTTAAGTTGTCTTACGACGCCTTCACCGCTCAGGCTTAAGTGAAACACAGGTAGACGCTGATACTGATTATGCAAAATTGATTTCGTGAATTAATTTAGGCTAACACACGCAATCACAAAAGTAGTAGTAGTAAAATACCATAATTATATTTAAAATCATGGTGAGAGTCAAACTTAAGGTAAGGCACGTACGCGCAAAAGTATTTCGAAAAGTACCATAAATATAAATGTTTCTTTCTACGTATAAACTATTTCTACAATGTAAAAAAAAATGCTAGTTATGTTTTGCCAAGACTTTTGTGGACTTAATTTTAAGCTTTTTGTGCTAATTTCTGTTACGGTACAGTTTTCTAAAGTGTTCTTTAAAAGCGTGTACGCACTATGTACAAACTTATATGTACAAATGTATTTATTTCGTGCCAGTAAACAGCTAAAATTATATTTATGCAAAAAATGTACAAACTTATCATGCTGCTCTTCTTGTTCAGCAGCTCGTACTCAGGGGTGGAGACACCAGCCTCATCTCTTGTTTCCAAATTGGTCGTATTTCTCTGGAAAATTGCTGAGTGAATCATTGCACGTACTCGGAATCGTACAAAATTGTCCCGATTTCAGATCAACGGCGCTACTTGAAAAAGTCTCGGTATTGTCAGAAAGTTACCGCCATTAATTTACATATTATATGTTATATATTAAAATTTATATATGTACAATATTTTGTGGTGTGGGTCGCGTTATACGGCTCACTCACGTCGCTAACGAATTTAAAGTGAATAGAACGCAAACCGAAGTTGTGCGAACTGGTGTCTGCTATGTCGCTCATTTGGTTAGCAGCTGACTAAAGCAGAGAACAGCCGAGCCGACTCGCCTTCATTAAATTTCTCCAAAGCGCCTTGAGTCGTTTGGCGTAAGTTTCGGCTAGTGAAACAGTGCTGGAAAATACAAGCCGAATTTTGTATCAAAGTATTTGTTACCATGAGGTCACCAGTACACTTCAGTAGTTCATATACCCTATATGGGTTAGCCTTACAATAGAAGTAACCTAAAGGGACCTCGCGGATCGTCACCATCTTTATATATGTTGTAGATACGACATATTTAAGACTCTTTGTCCAATGGCAGCTGCCCAATTGCACGCATGCTCGAACTATGCAAAATTTCGCATGGAGAAATCAGAGCTTCCTTGTAAAGCTTCATTGAGTAATCAAAGAGAAGATTCAAAATCCTAATTTTCTCTTGGTCAAAAGAGTTCAAACTTTGGATTTTTGCTTCACTCATCGAGTTCTCAGTTTAAGGTATGAACGAAGCCGGGATCACAATAACCGTGGTTCACTGTATTTTCACGAATTGGTGGAAGGGGGATCGAAAATTCGGGGTGGGGAGGACTCCACAACAAAAGTCCGGACCTCCGTCATCACTCTGGTTTGGGATAGTAAGTAATTGATATCGAGATAGATTGAGGATAGTTGCTGAAGTCTTATTTCTTTTTGATTTCAATAAAACGCTCCAAATTGCTGCCATAGTATATCTGCAGATAGTTTTTCAGGTCTCCGTCAGGTTTCTTTTGATAAGTTTTACTTGCTTTAAACAAAATTTTGTAAAAGTCTGTGTACAAAGGGCGTTTCTGATTTTTTTGAAATCGTTGATTGCGACGCTGTGCACCACAAAGTTGGAAAAATTGACATTAGGATTATTTCCGAAGAAATTAAGTTGTTAAATTTCCCTCTAATTGTACATAGGTTTTTGCTTCTTTAAACAACATGTTTGAGTGTTTTTAATTAGTGAACGTGATTCGACAAAATTTGCATAAATTTCACTATTATTGGAAACTTATAGACTTGGAAATACAGGAATTCAGAATAAGTGAAATGCTCTGTAGTGTTAAATTTTGTTGTCCGAAATAAACAGTCATTTCCCTAAAAATTTTGTCCTGAGTTTTGATTGATCAAAAAGAAAAAAAATTGATTTTGTTCGAAAATACGTCAAATTCTTGTTTTACGAACACTTCTTTCGCAAACTCGCAAACGTGAATCCTTGCCATGCCGAAAAAATTTGATGGTGGTAATTGAATGTCCTCATGGAAATGGTAGGTGGCACCAACATTGTTTTGGAAGCAAAGGATGTTTTTATTCCAAAGGATTGTTGTCCGGCTCCGCGTAGCTTCCAATAAATGTCACAATTTGTTGTGCTGTTTACCGTAACCCATGTCCGTTAGCTAGGACAACTCTCATTGCGAGTGGCCCATGAGAGTAACCCTGGGCCACCACTCGTGGCGTGTCCTCTAATTTCCATAGTAAGGCAACTTCCGTTTGGTAAAAAGGGAAGTCACCTTTTCCGTAAAGTGTGTTCAGTAGAGGTCCCAGCTGTGTTCCTGATCCGGCACAAACACCCTGATTGGTCGAACTAAGGGTCACGTGATTCAACCTTCGGAGATCCACAACTGCCGAATGGTCGCCGAACAAGAGCTTTTCACAAGAGTGACCTCCTGACTTGGTGACGAGTGATATGGTGTGAATTTTCTCACTAATGACTATCACCGATATATCGGCTTCCCGTTCGGGAAGGATATACGCAATTGGTCGAATGTGGCGTGGATAGTTATCGACATGGTAGTTAACGGCTGTATACCATGTTGTGTATGTCCTCTCAATGAACTGAGACTCGACTTTCACTGCTGTTACCATGCACTTCACAAAGAAGTGACAATCAAATATTTGTTTTGTTGTTTGATTTGTTTGATAGTTTGTTGTTTATTCAAACAACATGTTTTGTTTGGAAGAAGCAAACAGAGTAGCAATACAAAAATTTGTTTTATAACACCACGTTACTGGGAACTTACTAAATTTTAGTAACAGTAAAGTAAACAATAATTCGCCTCCTTTTTTCAACTTAATTCATTCCCGCAATTAAAATTAGCTCGAACAAACTAGATGGGGAAGTTGTGCAATATGTTAAACTAGAACAGTATTGACATTTAGTGTAAGAATTACCCGTTGAGTATAATTTGTATAATATGAAAACAAAGTTATTATTGATAACTATTTTTATAATTGGTAAATAGTAAATACAGGCATGAAAATTTGTGTACACTTAAGCTAGGCGTCTCTAATGTTAACTGAAATTATGATAATTCAATTATAGTTTTGCTTAATTGAGTGTATATTCCTCCAGCAATTAAACACAATTAATTAATTTGTTGTATATATGACATATCTAGTGATTAGGAAAGTTTGTATGTAAATGGGATTTACAAATTGTAAATAAAGTACAAGTCAGCAAATTCTTCAAGTCGCGCGTGAATTAATTCTTGATATTTGTTCACGTGGAACATAATGCATTCAAGCAAAATGTGCAGTAAGAAAGCTTCTCAGCGTATTGCTTTCTTCTCGTTTGAAAGCAGTTTCAGAATAATTTGTAGATAGTATATGCTTGAGCATTTGAGAAATGTTTTGAGTGGTATTGAGACTGGCAAATAAGGTATTTGCTACCGGTTGTTATGATTAACTGCCAATTTGAAATACGCCAACTTTTTGAGTGTATACTCATTCAAATATACAGCGCGTTTTTCGTCGTACACACTAAATGTTCAAGTACAAGCTTAAAAACTATAACTACCTTCTAGGGTTGGTGGTAAACTATCTAGTACGAATATTTCACACTACTGTGTCGGTTCTACTTCAAGCATTAGGAACAGTCTTCAGCAGAAAGCAGATTTTTTTTGTGTAAACGTAACGGTATGTATCATGCGCATTCCTGGAAACGGAATGTTTCAAAATCAACAACTTATTTATTTTCGTGATGTATAGGAGGCTGTTGTAACTAAACTATTTACGGAGGAGGCAGCTCTTCATTGTAAACCCCGATTTCCCTTCATCTTCATCTCCAAACAAAATTTTTTGCATTCAAACACACGTGTTCAGCTGTTGGTGAAATTGATGATATAACTTCCAGTAATTTATAAGTTTAGTATAATTGCAAGGCAGCAGTTTTTTATTTAAACCTAGACAAAATGCCCGGCCTTAACACGGAGTATCAGCCCTCTGCGACCCCCCC
>JAQFYP010002508.1:0-12563 GCA_034694865.1 Bilobella braunerae | reverse complement strand
TGGGCGGATCAGGATTCGATCCCAAGAAGCCAGTGGAGAGGAACGACGTCCTAACCAACTGGACCTCACGGCCCTCTAACTTGTACAATGTGGAAATGTGAAATGAAATTCAACAGAGGCACAAGTGTTTTACGTCTCAATTTTGAATTTCGTAGGTTATTCACATTTTCCTCTTCAATAGCTTTAAAACAATTAAAATGTTCACAATTTCATTACAACATTTGAATGTGTTTTGTTTTAGCGAGTCTTCACGGTATATTCCCACTCAGATCAAGAATTCCTAATTACTCCAAAAGGCGATTGCGTTTGATCCATTTAGTATAAATGGAATTTTACATACTATCTTGTAGATTTGAAGTTACTTTTTTCCTGCCGCGTAATGAGAGAAAAAATCTTAAAAAAAAACTCTATTCCGCTTTCACCTCCTACTTTTTTAATTTTCATTGAAACTATGATATCGTAAGATTGAGATATAACATTTTTTTTTGCTAACTTCACTTTCCTATTCATTTTATTTATGCTCCGTATTCCCTGTTGGCCTAGTTTTAAAAATTGTATTGCAGCAATACTATGATACAATTTCCTCCTCTCTCTCCATACCTCCCTTTCACTCCAATCTCCCTCTTCTCTTGATGTCCCGTATTCCCTATCGTTCAAAAACTTTAGGTACATCGACTTGATAACAGACCCAAGATGCCGTGAAGATTCAATGTACATAAAAAGCCCCGACTTAGAACTTCTACCTGTCAACTTGCCTTCCAAGTTTAAAATCGACACTTGGCAGTGAGAACCTATTTACTAAGCTCATGCAGAAGTTAATTTTTGGACAACTCCAACATGTTAACTATTTAACTTTTACGTAGGAAATTTGTAAATTTTGTCAATTATATTCCTTTACAATGACTAACCAGCTCCACCTAAACTAAAGCTCTAGTTTTACCAATTAAATGCAACTAATTACTCACAACAATACTACATTGGATTAAGTAGTTTCTGTTAATTCTAGGTAACATGAATGTAGCGAGCAAATGACCAAGCGGTATAGCAATTTTTCTGTAGATACGTTTCCCAAGTCAGCCAGTTAAAGTCAACATTTCTCTTTCAACTTGGAAGCCTGATAACCCGGGTTCAAATTTCCGATCAACCGCAAAAAATGTTTTTGCTCATAACTAACAGACAAAATTTGCACACATGATTATCTTGTCCGCATTCCACTCACTGTAACTAAGTCTGATATCGAAATGTGAAAACTTTTTCATAAATGGAATCACCGGCCATCTCATTTGACACACTTGCAGTCTTCGTATCCGCTTTTTAGTTTATCTTATACAGTAGTTTGTGCTTGTACTTTTAAAAATTGGCCAATCATGGAATTGTGGAATAAAAGTAAACGAAGGCTGAAGTCTTTCAAGTCATATTTCCTCTCGTATTGTTGCAAAATAGTTAAAAAATTTCACAAATTTCAGTACCATGTTCAGATGTGTCCTCCTTTAGCCAATCGCCAAGACATATCTCCTCGCCGATAAAGAGTTACAAATTACTCTTGAAGACAATTATGCGTTGGCTCCTATAGCAAAAATTGAGCTACACACTTTAGATCTGAAGTATTCTCCTCCTGCCGCGTATAAAATTTTACTGCTGGAAAAAAAAATCAAATTCAGCACCCACTTTTTCATTTTTCAAGCTACAATTTCGTAATATAGAGATGTAACATTTTTTTTCTAGCTTTACTTTCCTAGTCATTTTTTTTTAAGTTCTTTATACTCCCTGTTCGCTTAACTAGTTTTGAGAATAATCGTATTCCTGCAAAACATTCATACATTTCTCCCTCCATTTCTTTCTCTCTCTAACATAGCCTCCCAAGTGTCTGGGAAACGTGGGAATAGGCTTCCAATATTCTCCTAATGTCGAGTAACACATAGCATGCAGAACAAAGGTACCCTTAAGATACATTGCTTTGACTTACAATTTCGGCTTGTCAATTTACTTTCTACGTTTAAAATGGGCCCTCGTTAGTGAGAACCTATTTACTGAAATCAAACAGAGTCAGGCAGTACTAATACGTTTACTATTCAAGTTATACATAGGAAATATGTAAATGTCAATTGAATTCCTTAACAATAAGTGACAATTTCAAGTTATGTTATATAAATTAATCACAATACAGCTACATATAATGTAATTATGTCTTTGAGTGGACATGATTGTAGCTAACAAATGGTTTTAAGCACCCGCGAAACTGTTCTAGAAAACAAAACTAGAATTTGCGTAGAACCTGCTCAGGAAATTCTCGTTACACATGTTAAAAAAACATAAAATATATCCACATAGCATTGCAAACAATGTTACACAGTGTGTTTTGTACAATACACATAGTTAGCAGTGATAATACAAAACCCATGTTCCCTGTGTCTTTTTTATTTCAATTCCTTGGGACATGTTCAAGTATAAATAGTAACGTTTTGGGCGAACTGTATCATGAAAGTTGAATAAATATACAAATTTAATGCAAAATCAATACGAATATGTTACATTTTTTTGTCCGAATAGAATATTGTTCATGAAATTTAAATAAACAAAACTACAAACTATGCTAAAGTAAGCAATGAATGGCTATTTTGTTATGAGATAAACGAGAGATTTAGGGTATGTAATATCCGTATTTGTAGCTACATTTATCTTGTCTCACTCTTTAAATTTTCCAACTTTGAAGCTTCACAAGCCGAAAATCTACAACACCACAACCTGTAATCATGGCGCCACTTGTTTCGAAGTTCAACCTTGCTCTTCTCTAACTATGTGACCATCCTATCCACCCGTGCTGACTTCGGTGGCTACACTCTGGATGCAAACGCAAGGGCACATATTGAAAATCAAGTTTTTACTGTGGCTAAAGATGGGTGAGCCTAAATCAAATAAACTATAAAAAAAAAAACTGTGGCTAAATATAGTAGTAAAGGCGTTTTCATGTGGAATTTTTTATTTTTTTTTATTTTATTTATATAACTTGAAGGGTCTTCGAGGGACGCAGCCCATGAAACCCGAGAAAATAGCCTTTAAATTACAAGAAGTTTAAAGGAGTTTGATTTCTGTATAGTAATTTTCATTTTCATAGAATACCATAAATATTAAATATATAACAAAATGTTAAGTTCCTTATAGTTGTTTGAAGCTTAAAAGTGCTTGTTTTTTTTAAATCGAATTGCTTAAATAGAATAGCTTATTGCTGCTTTTGATTTTCAAATCATTCGTTCAATTCGAGGTTAGACAAAGCATTTTAGAACCATAAAAATAATGAATCACAGCGTTTATTCATTTCCTCGGCCCTGACGTGGATAAGAATTATAACTATGACCTAGATTCCTCATTTTGTTCTAAGTGTCAGCACATTTTACAGTTCATTTACATTCCTTGTATAAGAGATGAAGGGATGAAAAGATAGATAAAAAAAAACTATTTGATGAACTAGCAATAAGATTTTTTTTACACAATTTCAAATTTAGAAAATGAATTAAAATATAAATTTAAGTTTCTTTCTTTTTTTGCTTAAACTATTTCGTTAAAAATACCGTCCTTGTCAAAAGCGTATTTTGTTTTTCGTTTGCCCTGTTCCGTAAAGAGAGTGTTGTTGCGAACATAGAAAGCAAGATTGGGCGAGGCTTCTTTCATCACTTTTGCTTTCTCGCGGAGTGCTTTTTGCGTGGTCGCTTCTTTCCATGTCAATTCCGCTGAAATGTAGATTTCCTTTGTGGATTCAGTTTCCTTCAATTTTCGTTTTGCACTTAAAAGGGCAATTTTATCTCGTCTGCGCAGAAGTTTGACAATGACCGGCCTCGCAAAATCAGCGTTTTTTCCTATACGACGAATGTCATCGTAATCTAAATCCGGAAATTCCAATAACTTGAAGAGTTCAGAAGCTCTCTTGATTGTTTTTAATGGCGTCTTAGTGGGGTCTTCCGGGAGGTTACGGATGCGAACCGAGTTCCCAATAACCTCTTTGCGTAGAAATTCCAATTCAATTTCTTGCGTTTCCAGACCTTTTTCAAGAATTTCGCACTGTTTTTTGTTGCCTGTCGTGCTGCAATAAATGTTGAAGGACCGTTGAGCCTCAGAAAGTTTTTCCCAGTCTTCTGGGACACTAGTAACATCGTTATCACTGAAGTCAGAATTCGAATCATTATCGTCAATTTTTTCTTTGTTTGCTTGTTTTCTGGCGTACGGAAGCACTGTTTGATGAGTTGTCTTAGATTTAGATGCACTTGAGTTTTTGGATGAATTAGCCGTACTTTGTTTGCTACGGGAGGATGATTTTGAAGCAGGCATGGTTTAATTGTCCTAAGATTCTAGACAGAGCACGAGAGTTCTTTTCGCGTCGGAGGCAGAAATCAAAACTCTTTCATTTGGAATGCAGTAGAAATTGTTTAAGATTCTAACAAGAATTTCAATTTCCCAATATATCGAGGGTATTTCGAAGGACTTGGAATAGAGTGCTCGCTGAGGCGATTCGAAAAATTCAAGTTAATGCAAAATCTAACTTCAGACGATCTTACGACTCATTTCAAAGAACGCTTTTTTCCTAAAATCATAGCCAATAAGCCGACTCTCGTCGGATTGATTCAGCAAGGCGGTAACAGCTATAACGTCGTCGTTGCTTATTTCTTCCGCTGGCTCAAGGGTGAACAAGTAGTATTTTGGAGATGCGGGCCATTTACAGATGAAAAGGCAGCAGATACAAACAAAAAACCCTACACAACTAGAGAGTTTCATCCAGCTAACTGGATGATTCAAATAACTGACACGAATTTGTCTTATCCCGATGTTAACGTAGAACTAACGTAGGAAATATAAGAACCCTGTTTGCATTGTATATCGCCCTTCCTATGACAGTAGGATTTCAAACTGCATCTGTAGAGCTTCTTGTCCACAAAAGGGCTGGTTTGTTTACTCTTGTTCGTGACGAAAACCGTGTTTTCCTCACGAGGATTTTGTGTTTGAGAGTTCGCGCCCAGAGTCAGGCGGAACTCAGGTTTTGGTAGTTTTATGTGAAAAGTGACAGTGTAGTAGTGGCCTCGGAGGGAAGGAGAGCCATGCTGCACTCAAATAGGGTTTAGGATTAACCTAGATTAATTGCAATTAATTAGGTTAATTAATAGTCATTTCAGTATTATACGGTCAGATTGGAGTAAAATAAAGAGTAATTTAGTCAGTCAAGTCTTGTCAGTGTCGAGAGAGTCATTGTCGCAGGAGTCAAGGGCCCTTATGTCATCGCCTCTGAAGGTCTCGTTTGTCATTTTGAGCATCGTTGAGCAACTTCGGCGTAACTCGGGAACACTCGGGTCATCCGCCATTTCAACCCTTAATCAGGCATTATTGTTTCCATTTCACATTTCTTCCCGTTCTCAAAATTTAAAGTTTCTGTAATTCAGAAATTGAAAATGCAGAAGGTATTAAGCGCAAATTTTTTTGTGTTTGACCTTTCCACAATACACGGCTCCTTGATCAAGAAGTAACTATTAGAGCCTCTTGGTTTTTGAATTCAATAGAAGCTATTGTAAAAGGATTCAAATATTTATTATTTCCTAACAATTTTACGTACAATGACGGTTGGTTACTGATAAATTGATTAATACTCAAATAAGAACAAGGCTCGTAGTCCGGGGGGTTAGGACCGTTGTCCTAACTTGGGTAGGACGAATCTCGTCAGCCGCAAAGAAAAAAGTGGTGGTGTGATAGTGTTGAGTGGAGGCCTGGAAATTTGCGGTCGTAGAGGGTGGGCTTGGGTCGGTATGCAAAAAAACGGTGTTCAGCCTCTGCCTAAGCAGATGCTCCTCGGTTGTGAACCCCCACTGTAAAGCGAAAAGCTTTCAGCCTCACAACTCAGAACTTCCAGTCAACTACCATGCCATCCTCCCCCACTCACTTATCGCAAGCGCAAGCACGTTGACTAGACCATAGGCAAATGCCAAAGAGCCAGGGGGAAAAAAATTAGAAAGCTAAAGGTCATAGCTTCAGCCTAAGTAAGAACCCACATTGAAATGTAAAACTTTATTGTACATTGCTAATCATAATTAATAGAAATAATTTTTGAGCTAATGAGTTAGTTATAGTTAACTTCAGCGTACCTAAAAATAATGTTGCGCTGTATAAAAAAAAGTATACTTAATTAATTTATGTTAGTTTTATAAACAAAATTCTTAGAATTAGCCTGTTTGAAGTGATTGGAAGGAAGGGGAGACTGAGAATCCCCTCATTTCCTCTCCTCTTCCTTGCGCTTGGCTATTTTATATTCTTGAGTTGATTTTAGTTACTTTTAAATCTCACTCGTAAAATTAGGAATGGTTTTGGGGTAGTTAATTGGTAGTGTTAATTTGTACAAGATGTGTTAAACCCAATTTCGACAGGCTCTCACTTCTTGTTCCTGGTACATCTTTAAATAACCAAAACAAATGTTTCCATTTACTATCCAAAAAATGATGGCCACTACATCGATACTTAAAACTTGTAGACGATGCAATATATGGAAGAATCGAGAAGGTTTGGTTTGAATGTATCCAAATTACATGATGGAAATTTATGTGCAATACTTGGTATTATTCTTGCAGAGGGTTGTTTTGAAGAATTCCTTTAAAATTATTGGAATACGCAATTGCTTCAGCATGGTCGAAATTCTTGGCCCACTTTTGAGTGCAACAGGACTAGGCGGGAAATACCTTGTAAAGGTTGGTGATACAGATGCAGCATTAACTTTTCATACATTAAAGTTTACACGGCAAAGGAAAGTTATTCTAATAGAGGTTACGATCACGATTTTAATTTTAGATAATTATACTACTTAAGTAATATATTGAATATTTGGTTTGTCTTGGTTTTTTTAACAAAAATTAGCTGGCCGATAATGCAAGTGTTCCAAGTAGGTAATACAATACTTTTTTTCAAATGAAATGTGCATCATTATTTAACCATTGTAATGTACCGTAGATTTCCAAATAGTACCCCTGGGGTACTATTTGTTTCGGGAGTTCTGGGGGGTGGGATACTATTAGAGACTGGGCTACTATTTGGAATGGGGTACTATTTGTTCAAACCAAAACAAATTAATGCCCGTTGGGACTATTTTGGTTTTAATTACTGCATTTTCCACCGTGTTTGTCATTCCGGGCTTTGGACTTATTATAATTCAGTCGAAATTGAATTCCCATACGAATTTTTGACTATTTTTAACATAAAATAAAGAATAAGAAGCTTTTTGGTTTAACTCTCGGACAAAAATCAATTAGTACAAGAAAGCTAATTTACCAAATAATGCATTAACAGCGGTACTATTCATAAACACAATATGTGCGTTAATTATCTCAGTATTTTTCACGTTTTTAACATAACGTTGGCATTGTATATGTCCAGGCAGATTTCCTGTTAATACCCCATGGGGTACTATTAGAGATGGTGCACTATTTCAAATTTGGGCCGCTGGGGGTGGGGCACTAATAGGAAGATGGGGTCTTATTTGGGACTGGGGTACTAATTGGAAATCTACGGTATATGCTAAAAGTAAGTTGTAATTTAGAATTACGTCAGCATAGGACATTAGCATTAGCCCAAGCACAATTTAACCACCTATGCACTGAAGTATTAGAGTCAAAACGTCATGTCTTAATTGGGGTTTTGATAACTTTCTGCGGTTCTTTCTAGCACTTAATTGGACACTAATTGCTAAGGGTATTAATACCACAAACTATTTTATTGGAAAATCACTCTACTTTTGACAGTCTAATAAAACTATTCGGCCCACACTCAAAATATAACAGCCATATACTCTACAGGTTATGTGAATTCTATAAAAAAATTTTTTTATAAGCTTGGACGTTTCCTGGACATCTATCAATTCAATGTTTTGTATTTATTGTGTATATATTATGTAATGGCGAATGTACTTGATAACTTTCTGACAGGTATTCTTTATTACCTTATCACTATTAAAAAATTTGCAATATTTAATGACATCCAAATTAAGTTTTTGTTAATTGGCTAATGTATTGCATTGAATACATTTGTTGTATTTGATGAATTACAATGTGAACTGTCAATGTGCAATAATATTATAATTGTAGTTTATATTAATTTGCCGCATTTAATTTTTGCTGTAAAATATTTATTAATGTATCAAAACGGTTATATAACAAAACAGCAGCGCTTCACGACTATAAGAATTGTGCATACTTCTAAATATTTAATGGACAATGGCTAAACCGTTACACTTTTCTGATTTTGAATTCGGTATTAAACGAGCATTGTTAATAGTAATATTTCACTTTAACTTTAACTAATTCAATTGTTAATTACTGTATAAAAATTGCACTGACTGTGGGTTTTTAATGGAGAAATTAATGGAAAGTGAAACCAAAAACGGTTTTGAAAGTCAGAACTTGTTCTAGGATAATCCACGCAAATTCAAGGAGTATCTAAGAAATACACCGTTACTCTAATCGTAACGCCCAAATTTCCTCTCACTGCACTCAGAGCTGGGCATCGAATAAATTTGCCAAGGACTAAATATAAGACAAGTAGTAGATAGAGTAGTTTATTGGTAGAAAAGGTTTAGGAAAATATTTAATTATTTTATTAAAGACTCCGTTCTATTTTTCTTGAACTCTAAAAATAAATGAAATTCATAATTTCAAAAAAAAAATTAGAATGAGCTGGAGTATACTGGTATCCATAGCCAGTTTAGCTAAAAGCGTTCCGCTTTGGGCCTGATGTTGAGCACTGAAGTTGGCCTGTACGCGGTTGGACAGGGGCGTGGCGCGAGGTAGGAGGCCAAGCGCCCGAGCGCTATTTGCAGAGTTGACAAGCGGACGTCTCCAGTTCCCTCTGATTGGCCAGGAGGTGCGTGACATAGTTAATGGCCAATTTGTTCTTGGGGTATTACTAATTGGCCCACCAGGCTCACTAGTCTCATTCGGTAACTACTGGCTGAACCCAAGTTCACTTGCAGAAAGGCTCACTAGGCTCACTGGCTGAAATACTCACTGGCGTATGTTCATGACTCATATTACATATCAATTATATCCTAAAATTGCCTTATATAAGTTTGTTTAGCAGGAAATAGTAAGCAAATTTTACTAAAACAGTTTCCCCCTACGATGCATTTAAACCGTCGTTTTTGGCAAAATAAATGTCAAAAATGAATGACACGTCTAAAAATCATCTTATTGAAAAATTTTAATTTGCTTAGTTATTAGTGCTGAACAATTTTGGCATAGGTCATAGGTTATAATAGAAGCATGTCACTGTGAGCCCAGTGAGTCCAACTAATAGTGGACGAAACGGTGAGCATTAACAAAACTACATTAACAAAACTATATTAAAAAATTTGCTTACTTACGAGTTGTTAGCTGGACGTCATTACGCTTGAGCTACAGCAACTGAGTTTCAATGAACACAAAAAAACACAAAGTTGAACAATCCTAATTCTATTTAACGCATCCGTCTCTATTTAACATACAATAATAAAGGTAACTACCTCAACATACTTATCATTACAAAATGCTTCTGCACCAGTTTGCATATTTCTAATAAATATTTTACATATTTTCAATGTTTGGAGAAAATAGTAAATACCACTAATTAAGTAAATATATCGGCCATTTTCAAAATTTTTTATAATTTTTAAGCATGAAAGGGCACAATTTTACAATTTGCCAGTAGCTGGTACGGGATTTAGATGGAAAAATGCGAAGAGGTATCATTTTGTGTAAGTTTGAGTTGTTTTAAGCTCAAGTGGAGCGTAATTTTTCACAACGGCAAATTAAAGTCTGTTGCTCAAAAATTAATCAAATATGCCAAGCAAAAGACAACAAGAGTTAGCGGAAGGCTGAATGGGCAAAAGTTTTAAGTCCCGAGAACTAATAACTTGAAACTTTAACTTGACGGATCTAAGCTTGTTCGCTAAGTATGACCTATTTTACTACTTATCAATGCAATGTTAATTGTCTTATTAAGTGATACGTATGTTTAGCATTGCCGGAAGAAACACGGGTAAAATTCTTGCAGATAATCGGAGAAGGCTTACTATTAGAGAACCTGAAAATGTATTATTTGTTACTTAAGCGGTGAAAACCATAAATAGAGTGTAGTTTTTTGCCAAAATGTTGTAAAATATTGGTTAAATTTGTAAACACTTAGGACAATATTTTGACCATTTATAGAAAATATTTCAATAAATATTCGGTCAGTTTTTAGTAAATATTTTACCCAAACCTGCGGGGCCTGGTTGTCCAGCGGTCAAGCTTTTCATGCTTTTCCACTGGCATCCGGAGATCGAGACGCAGTTTCTCCATAGAGAAAAAATTACGTCGACGTTACTGGTCTCGATCACCCCTAAACAAAGTTTGCCAAGATAATCGTCCACGCTCCAGAGGTAGCAGAAGAGAGGAAACACACCTGATTTTTGGAGTGATCTCTCGACTGCTATCTTATCTGAAAAATCTGCATACGCATATTGACAGCGTAGAGGTGTAAGTCGACCCAAAGAGTTCCTTAGGAAGAATCCTAACTCTCCGTTGAAGCGCCAGAGTCGATGGGATGATTTTCCGTGCTGATTATTCAAGATTCGATTCCAATAACGGCGTGGAGACTATAGGGAGGAAAGTGGCAGTGTATCTACTGGAGTTACTGCATTGGCCCAATTGTGGCCTGAGCGGTAAGGGTAGTAATACCTCCTCCAATAAAATACATTAGCACACATTGCCAAAGCCTGTTAATAAGTAGTGTATTAGCAACTTTATGGGAATGTACTGACCGTCCTTCCGTACGTTTGTCTATCCGTCTGTTTAAGCCATACTTCTCGAACGGGCTAAAAAATTTTCAAATCTGTTTGCAGGCAAAAATTCTAGGAAGGGCGAGCTCAACTTGGAATATGGGGATCTAATCTTTCACTCTTATTTTGACAAAAACCTAGATGACCCTGCAAAACCAAAAATCGAATTTCTCGTGCTTTTGCTAGTTTTGCATGAAACGAGAAGTTATACTGGTTTCGCCGACCCCCTACACTTTGCCCTTGTTTGAAATGACCCCCAAATCCACAAAAATATTCGCAAAAATTTTTTTTGAAATGTAATGACAGATTAAATGACATGGGTGACGTCCGACCTTCCACTTGTTTTGAACGACTCCCGAAACGACCCACAAAATCGAAAGATTGGATAGTTTGGGTTTTTGCTAGTTTTACATGAAATGAAAATAATGGTAGTTTCAACTATTTATGCATATTTATGAGAGGGAGAAACCTATTAATTAGGAAGAAAACAAACTAGGTGACTCCCAACCTTTCCCCCTTGTCAGGATAACTCTCGAAACGACCTCCACAATCAAAAAATCGGTTTAACGTTTTGTTTTTAAGTTTTGCCTGAAACAAAATTGAACTACTCTTGAACAATTTTAGATGACCCTGTGATTGTCCCTAAACCTGAAAATTCGGCGATTCTGGAGTTTTATGAGAAAAATTCAATTTTTGAACACTTGCAAGGAAGTAATATGATTTTGGTACAAAATTTAACTACTTAAGTTACGAGCTACTTATGTTTTCCTCAAGTCTGTCCGTCTGTCCGTCTGAGTATCACGATTACTCAGATATCAGATATATTCAACATAACCTCAAACCTGTTTTCAGATATGAGTTCCTTGATATACGACGAAGATCAAGTTTATTTTATTTTCACCGGAAGTGACCCCATTGAGGGCCAAAAGTCAAGGTCAAAAAATTATTCTATGACAACACGGAAAATACCCTTAAAAAGTTGTTCCTCGTAAATAGGGGAACAATTTTTGTATAGGACACTTCACTGTGGCCCCCAATACCCAGAAATGACCACTTGCCCTCATAATAACCTTTCAAGGTCAAACTATTGTTTCTCAAACCAAAAAGTTATGAGGGTTTGAATGACCCCAGAGCCCCTTTCGACCCGGAAATTACCCCTTGAACTCAAAATGACCTTTCAAGGTCAAACCCTAAATTTGAATGGTTAGGATGATCTCAATGTCGGGTTCACCCGAAATCGGGTCCTTGACCTCTGAAAACCCGAACTCATTTTGTCTAATCTAATGATTTTATTATTTTTCAAATTCTATTTTTTTGGTACTGGTTAACCATTTTACCACGTTTTTTTTTTGTAGAACAGTTTTGAGTAACTCAAAACGCTAATAAATTTAGAATTGTGTTCTTTTATCCCGTAGAAGTTAGTTTCATATGGAAGTGGTACTGTGATGGTAAATCTCGCTTCTCTAACACGAGTAATTTTCCTAAAGTTGATTTACAATACTCATACAAAAACTGAAACTCCGTTTACATTTTGTTTACGTAAGTTGTCCTCTAGAGCTTGTTTTTCGTAATTCGCCGTATTTTTTGTAGTTATAAAATATTGCCTCGAGAAGCTTATTTCCCCCTTCTCTCATCCTCTCCCTCTCCAGCAAAATAATACAATATCATTAATTACATTATATAAACGCTGACGGCGAATGGTTTAATTGCAAAACAAAGCAGGTTTTGTAGTGTAATTCCAATTACA